>VXBB01019288.1:217625-241370 GCA_013399915.1 Illadopsis cleaveri
AGATAGTAAGATCACTCCCATTTTTGGAGGACAGAGAAGCTCACACATAGAAAATTTAGCAACCTAATCCAAAAGCACTGCACTCAGGGAAAAAAAAAGAAAAAAAAAGAGAGTTCATTAACTCAAATGTGCTTCTACCATCAGGATTCAGTAAGTGGTTGGTTGCAAGGAATAAATATGGCAGTCATTGAGCTTGTGGTCATAACTGGAGAGTTGTCAACCCACTGGTAAATTCATTAGAATGGTCTTCCTCTCTGCAAAAGCAATTAATTAATAGACTACAAAGGCAACCAACACAAAAACCCCAATAGGCACTATCTGAACTATCTCCCTAGCTGAGATGCTGAAAAATAAGGAGAACTACTTCACAACTCATGTTGTAAGGGGCAGGTATAAAACCCCTGGATGGAGTTGAGATGCCGTGTCCCAACTCATGATAAATATGTCACTGGAAGCCAAGCACACATTTTACACAAATGTGTCAGGTAAGAACTTTAATGCTAGCTGTGACACCTGTAGATAAGCAGCCTGTCTCACTGTTTTATGTTAGAAGTCATTGTAGGATGACCCAAACACCTTACTTGCAGCAACTAGAAAAAGCCTTTATCTCTGAGGCAATGACAAGATGACCTCAGTAACTACAGTAAACAGGAAATCTTTAAATGATACATTTCCTTTTGTACTTCACAGAAGACTAAGGCAGGACTAAAAGGGTGTTTGATGGAGATAAAAACACTGAAATGGTTTTACTTAGCAGCTGTGAAAAAGCTCAATTAGCACAAATCTAAGTGCAAAGCAACAGATAAATAAAAGGATAGGTAACCACCAGTTCCATCAGCTTCTCCTTCAAAACTGGTTGTAACTTTTCTCGTATGACACCTTCAAAATCCATTGAAAGTATTTCTCAAAATTCCTTTCTTTCTGAGAATATATTATCTGCAGAGAACAATGTGCAATATATGTAAATCAGCAAACTTTCAGTGAGAAGGACTTGCCTGGCTTACTCTGTACAAAGTGATGTCTGTAATACCACACTATTTCCATTTGTTTATGGTTGTTCTATCTGAGGAAATGAGGATAAAAATGTTTTTTGTCTCTCTCTAACAAACAATTGCTGCCATTCAGACAGACAGCACTAATCAGCTATTTGCAGAGGCAGTGGGAACAGTCAATGCAGAAAGACACAGGGTACCCATATTTAAAATAATCTCAATGCACCTCCCTGCTACTTTGCTTAGGAAAATCATTACTGAAAAAGCAACAAAAGCCTCTAGCCCACATGCAAAAAAAAAAAAAAAAAAAAAAAAAAAAAAAAAAAAAAAAAAAAAAAAAAAAAAAANGCTCATAACACAACTTGAAAAGACTTCAACAAAATAAGAGGGAAACAAGCTGACATAGTGTGCTAATATCAAAGATACAACTGAAATTCAGCATCTTGAAAGCCATAGAATAGTTTGGGCTGGAAGGCACCTCTAAAGGTCATCTAGCCCAACCTCCCTGCAGTGAGCAGGGACATCTTCAACTAGACTAGGTTGCTCAGAGCCCCATCAAGCCTGACCTTGAGTATTTGCAGGGATGGGGTATCCATCACCTGTCTGGGCAAACTGCACCAGTGTTTTGCCATCCTATTTTTGAAAAACTTACTCCTTGCATCTCATCTAAATCTCCCCTCTTTTAGTTTAAAACCACTCCCCCTTGTCCTGTCTCAACAGGATCGGCTAAAAAAGTTTGTCCCCATCTCTCTTATTAAGCCCTCTTTATGTACTGGAAGGCCATAATAAGGTCTCCCTAGAGCCTTCACTTCTCCAAGCCGAACAACCTTAACTCTCTGATCCCTTCCTCATAGAAGAGGTACTCCACCCCTCTGAATAGTGAATTTGGCCCTGTACATGTCTTAAAGAGTTAAGCCTGAAACAAAGAAACTCTTCCTTAAGTTCATGATACCAGAAGACATATTTTCCATTACACTCCAAAGCCCTGGGCTTAAGAACTGACAGGGAACACCTACAGGCAGGCCCTTACAGAAACTTTAATCAACTTTTACCAAATTAGAACAGAGATGAAAAGCAAAACTGGTCAGGATAAAGGAAATGACATCCTCCTGTCTGGCCACAGGGTGTCCTCCTTGCTCTATGCTTTGGCCTCATATGACCAGCCTCTGCAGGGGAAAAAGGTCTTTATTAAAAAAAAAAAGCTCAGTTAATGGATCAGAAGTCTGTAGTTTGCTCAGCCCAACCTGCTCACATGCAGTATGATACAATATACACTGATGTTACTCCTCCCAGTTTCCATTATGACAATTATTTTGCCTTGACAGGTGCTGGCATTGCAGTCATATTTTTGAGCTGGTTAGACTCATCACCCTCTTTTCAAGATAAGGAACTGAATTAAGAGTGTGTCACACGGACAACAAGTTCAGTAATGCTCTGCATGTTTTTTCTGTCACTGACATTAAGAACCAGAGATGTTTAGAGAAACTGCCTGGTTCACATCTCTGCTAATAAACGATGCTCTTGGACATTTAATAATACTTAACCCAGTTCAATTTTCAAATTGGTTCTTCTGCAGCCCTGAGGAGATTATTCTAATGGCTAACAAGGCTCACATTCAGACCTCAGTTTTTTCTTTCATAATCATTTTGCTTTACTTTCCAGTTACAGTCCCTTCTTCTACTCTAAAAATTCTTGCGCCTTGCTGGGCATTGTCACACTGCAAATATTTATAAGCTGCTGTTTCCAGATCTGCTCAAGCTGTTTTGGGAGTATGTGAGAAGGGTGGGGTGTGGAGAGGCTGAAATCGTGGGTGACAGTAGGAATTCCCTCACTGTCCACTACCTGAGGTACTCGTAGAGTCCATACATGGGCAGAAAGTCGATGTCGGACAGAAACATGTATGGTGTGCTGATGTGCTTCATGGCCACATTCCTGAGCAGGTTCACAGGGTAGAACTGCCCCTCCTTGTACACGATGTGGTAGCCAACGTTGTGGCGGCTCATCAGGACTTCTGAGCCCTGAGCGTAGCGCAGAAATTGCTGGGCTTCTGCATCAGAAAGGTAGAGTGCCAGGCTGATGGGACCTTCCCAGTGCTTGCAGATGGCTTCAAGCATCTGGAGCCTGGAAGAGGAAGGTGAGAGTAAGAAAAAGCTATTTCCCTGTCTGGGACTCTGTGCCTGAATTCACCTGATCAAATGCAGATATCTTTCTCTAAGTGAGACAGATTGGGGACACTTTATCTGCTGTGGAAAGCAGTAAATATTTCTAAAGCATAATTCATTATTTAAGATGATAAGTCAAGGTCTCCTCATGGACAGATGGACTGCACCCTGGACACACCCATCTCATTAAATCCAATGTAGCTTAAGATGGCCCTAGATCACATACACATATCCACAACTCAGATACCTAAAGTGCCATCATTTTCTGTCTAAAGCTTTGATGCCACAGGAAAACCCACATGGATAACATGACTTACCTAGTGGGAGCTTTGAGCAGTTGCAGGGATCTGTTCATGTGGATCTACTTACATGATAGGGTGCTCATAAACTTCAACACTGTCTAGTGCCCAATACACATTTCAGGCCAAGCTATTCCCACACAGTAACAAACTACAGTGCTCTTCGACAAGCTTGTGGACGACAGAGGTGTACAGACCCACAGATCATTTTACCTCCTGTTTAGGAAAACCTTCCCCAAATTTTTGCAAGGCAGTTAGTCAGATCTTAAAGGCTGTTAAAAGAGACAGGTCAAGGGGATACTGACTTAGGTGAACATGTGCATTAACTAGAAGAAGGCTCACTGTCAGGGAAAAGGAAAAAAGGATGATACATCGATAGAAATGGGATTTACTATTAATAGGGAATAAGGAGGGGAGAAAGGACTGACGCGGCATTGCTGTAGAGTATCAAAAGAATATTTCAGACAAAACCATCATGAAAAGTACTAACTTGTATATGTTTAGCACTATCTCAAGTTTCATTAAATCATTTTTTAAACCGGTTGTATTGATGTGTATTTTTAAAAAATTCCAGCAGTTACAATACTATTGATGAAAATGACAATGAAAGATTTCATATGCAAATATAAATCAAACTCAACTTGGCCAAAATAATTTAAGCACTGTGGATAATTTATTGCCTAGAGATTGAGATGTGTCACCCAAAAATACAACAAGGACTGATTACAAAGCCTCTTGATTTAATATGAAGGGAAATGACCTATGCAGCCTAGCCGGATATTCTATTAAAAACTGCGAAGAATAGATGATGCAAAATTATTATCTTTACTCCATTCCAAATCCACATTGCTAAATTTTTCCTATTAATATTTATACAAAATGCAGGTTTTCTGCATTATCATAATCTGAGAAAATAATTTCCCCCTCCTACTATCTCCCTAAAATTTGCAAAATAAAGGAATGATACACTCATACCAGTAAACACAAAGTCTCACTTAACATTAATAGCTTTTTCTCGCATTTGTGAATGATTGTGATGATATCAAGATGATATAATCATTTTTTCTTAGATATGAGACATTACCTTACTAGTCTACATTTGGTACATCATTTTCTTTTTATCTGTTATTGAAACAAAGGCTATTATCAGCCTGAAACATACAGCTGAATTTGAACCACAAATCAATATAAAAATATCTAAAAGTTATGTAAAGGGTCTAGAATTTTGATTACACAAATAATAAATAGGGAAAAATACTTTTTTTTTGCCTTTTTCCAATATAGTACAAATCTGTTAATCAGAAGACTCCAATCTGTGAGCACTCAAATTTCGGGCATCGTTTTAAAAATGGAAAACTTGCCTTGTAAAAAATGCAGCAAAATGCCTTTTTAGGACTCCATGCAGTGGACTAATGGCATATATAACTTACTTAAACAGCACACCTGATAATGCAAAGCTTTTCATGATACTGAAGTGGAAACTGGGTTTTGGTGGTACAAGTTCCCAGTTTGTATACCTTAGTGCACTTCCGAATACTCCATTTTACTGTGTCCTCATTGACAGGCTCTACCTCCACAAATATGATACAGGGACTGCTAGATGATCCTCCATAATCTGGTCTCTGTAAGTTGTTAAGTCTCCTTTAACCACAAAACTTAGAATTAAGAGTTTCTAAGCACAACATGACCAACTTATTTTGGGGTTTTTGAGCGATCTTGAGGAATGCATTCTCTTAAGGACTCTAGAGAAAACAAATGTATTCCTGTACTGCATAATAATGAGATCATAATTTAGTTGGTAAATTTTTTAAAGGTCTGTTCAGCTAAGTGAATTTTGCTGAAATTACATTGCCTTATGAGATTCTTTATTTTTCTTCTTAAGAATACTCAACTGATTTCCAACTCATTCTTGCTCAGATTTCAAGCAGTGTATTGCTCATCACGTCTTTCCTTTTCCCCATTCTGACCTCATGTTTTTTAACTCCTACTCTGATTTCTGAGCCCCAGGTACATACCGAGCCTTTGAAAAGCCTGCCTAGCCAAAACACATGCACGAAAACCACAGTGAAGAAACCAAGCCATTATTCAAGGAAATGCTGCATCACTGCAGAAGATGACAATTACCCAATAATGAACAACCCTGAATGAAGTCTGTCTCAAAGCTTCCATCAAGACAATAATGTTAGCTCGCAAAACGCATCCCTCTCTTCCATTCCTGAAGCCTACAGGACAGGCAAACCTAAGTCTGTCATGACAGTCATGTCAATCTCACCTCCAACAGGACTAGGGGAGGTGATGGGAGTTGCTTTTTTTGCTTTTTCTCATCTCTGATAATAATTTCAAAGAATAATTCAGGAATGTAGTGTACAACAGTACATTGTTTATGTCCATGTCATCTTACATCTGAGACATTATCTTTAAATGTCTACAGTTGTGCCAGAGGAGTTAAATAAAAGTGGTTTAAAGAAGATGGGAAAAGATAAGGCAGTAACTGAAAGATGTGAAAGAAAACAAAGCAGCTAAGCAGTTCTTTGGTAGGATATTATTTATTGATTTTAGCTGAAAGAAAGTATTTCCAACTCAAATCAATAATTTATAGCAACACACCAGTGAAGTAGGAAAGATTTTTCCCACACAGTACCAGGATGGCTGTTCTTCCTGAATAAAAATGTGTGGTTCTGTCTATCAATAAAAACATGTGCCCCAGTGAGGATCCAGAAAGGGAAACAGATGCTCAGACTTTGCATCAGTGCCAGTGAATCAGCACTGAGCCCCAGTTCATTCTTTTTAATTAAATTCTGTGGGGGGAAAACATACCATGTGCACACACAAGCTTTACTAATTTACCGTGGAACTCACTCAGGGTCTGGCTTAATTTATTTCTTTATTTTTTTACTAAAGGTTTGTGAACACTTAAGAAATGTTTCCTCAATTAAAAATCAATAGAACAGACACTGATGTGCACAGTAAATCATAACACAATGTGCAGTGCTGAGGCACCAGTGGAACAGAATACCCCTTATTAATTTCCTTTTATTTTAAAAATAAGCTGTAAATGTTTTGTTGATCTCAATTCCTGTAACTCTCCTGGAAAACTGCAGACCCTCTACTAGTGTAGCAGTGGTGTTATTCACATGCCATGTTATATGCTGTATGTGCTATGCTGAAGGAAACGATCAGTTTCTGGGCAATACTCAAGGGGTTCTGATTTGTTTTCTAACCCACTCTGATAGCAGTAACTACAAAGTTTGGACTAGATTTGAACTGAGAAGCTGGAGAAAAAAAAGAGAACTGACAATTGTAAAATTTCACAAAGCTGGCTGATCCAGACTGCACTTTCAAGCTTCTGAAAAATTACAACTAATTGCAATGGTGGGAATCAGAAAGGTATGGGTGGAACTTGTCACAAAATCAATGTTTTTTCCCCAAATGAAATATCAGTTAAATTCCATTTCAGTTGGATTTTAACTAAAAGCTCAAATGTTCTTCTGAGAATCAACATTTGGATAAAGATGCAATGACTTTTCTCAGATGGAGACCTTCTATTTCACACTAGCACAGTAAAAAAAACCAAAAAAGTGTGATTTTCAACTTCATAATTTGAAACTCAAATATTTAGTTCTGATTCTTACTGTAAGAAAAATCATTAATTGAAATTTTCTTCAGGGAAAATGCCAATGAAAGCAGAACTAACATCCTCTAGTGCAGAAAAACACACACAAAAACTTGGGTCAGCTACAACTGCTTGCCTAATTCTATTACAAACATCTGTTTTTTCTAAGTTGCTGCAGAACTCCATGAACTAATAATGCCTGACAATCTCGACAAGCAACAAATCCTACAGTTCTTATGAACTCTACTCATGTAGAGTGTAGTACAGTGTGTGAACTGCACACACAACATCTAGCTTTCTATGGATGTGCATTTTTTCTCTCTCCAAAGCATTCCATAGTCAGATTTCCCTGTAATAAAACACTGTCTCACACTCTTGGATGAACAAGAGGTGTTCCCTACCTGTCCATTGAGAGTTGTGCCACCAGTGTCACATCGGTGTTGTCTGAAGCAGGCTCATACTCGTAATGGAGAAAATACAGATGAGTGCGATGGACAGTGAAGCGTTCCCGACGGAATTCATAGCACAAGTCATCCTCGTCCAGCTCCGACAGTTGCTTCTGGAGCTGCAAGGAGAGAGTGGATGTAAACATCATTTCCTTGTAATTATTTCAGCAAATCAGAGAGAGCCAGGAGGCTGGGAACTTGCAGAATGATGCAACGAGGAATGGAAGGGGAGCATACAGAGTAGCAGGGTTTTCCTGAGCCTCTTGTTACTGCACAAGAGATTAGAAGAAAGGGCTTGCAAGTAAATTCGTGATGCAGAGACGACACTGTATTATGGTCTATATATTCAATATATTACCTGTATTACATACTTTCAAGATCCAGACTAGCAAAGAAACAGTGACCAATCACAGGTTGAATAATCATCAAGTTTCAGAGTTAATATTCTAATGTGATGCATAATTGCACCCTTAACTAGAAGCAGTGTTTCACACTAGTCACAGACATTCTCCACTAGACAACTCTCAGCAGCAGATTCAGAACCAAGAGATTCTCCTCTGCTGGAGAACAGTAACTGCTGCTACCATCATGGACAGAGAGCTGGAAAAGTAACATCTTTAACTGATCATTACTCCTTCTCTTGAGATTTATGTTCCTTCCACAGCAGAGGTGCCAGAAGTAAGCCCACACTTTCAATGGGATTTATGGTTTTGGATGCCTAGTTGGAGAAATCTGGAGAATGGTAGATAACTTCCTGACTCTCCTGAAAACCAAGTCTCTTCAAAGTCAAAATGGGCACCTCAAAGCAATCTAATCCCTAGTCTCTTAGATATGTAGCTTTAAGAGAATAAAGTTTTGCTCTGGGGAAAAGCAGAAGTGAAAAACTGACCAAATGTCTATGCAGATGACCAATTCCATTCCTAAACTAATTATTTTTGGGGTTGAACCAGACAATCACTGAAAGGCCCTTTCCAAAACAAACTATTCTATGATTATATGATTCTGTGATTTTAAAGCCAAACATCTAGCTAGGATATTGAGAATGCATTAATTTAAAAGGAAAAAAACAGTAAATAAATCATACCTGAAGTAAAATGTTATGAAGATGAAATTTTTTTATGGTTTTAACATGTGAAATTGAGTTCAGTATCTATTGCTCTAAAATGTAGGTTACTAATAAAGGTATCATTTTTATATCTGATTTCTTAAAAGCTTCTTGTAAGAACAATAGTTAATTAGTAAAATATTCAAATTTTGAATTCAAACTGCAAATGAGAAAAATACCCATTATATAGGAATTCTAAAAATGTTGATCACAGTGTACCTTCGAAGTATTTTATTAAAAAGATTATTGAATTACAGACATCTTTTTGTCCTGCTCAGAATGATTAAAGTAATAGTTTCACCATCATCAAGAAAAAAAAAAAAAAAAAAGAAAAGGTAGGTATTTCTTGTTCTATGTTAAGAAGAGCTGTTGTTCTTGGAACTGTAAGCATAATGGCTGCCATCCACAGTAATGCTTACAACTGACTGTTTTCCTGTGAAGGCTGATGGAATAATTCCTGGTATTTTCCTGTACATCACTCTATAATCTTCTTCTGAATAATGGAAATACCTACTTTGATTTCAATGAGTTTTGGATCAGGCTGTCATTCTTCTCTGCTATTGTTCTGCACAGATCTTAAAACACTCCTCAAGAGGGACTGCTTTTAGAAAGATGAGAGTCTGAATCTTGACAAATCTTTACTCAGGCAAAACTTACATTGATATCAAGATCTCTTTTAGGTGGAATAGAAATCAGGAGTTCTTTTATGTATCCTCGGAGTTTCATTCTTTCTGCTTTACATATCATCATTCAGCTGAGCCTGCACTCTATTTTCGAAATCACATTCAAATAATATTAGAACTAAACTCAATATTTACAACAATGACTAGAAAGTGTCTCATATCTTCCTGTTTCTATCTTGAAAAGGGACATTAGTGTGCCCTTAGCAGAATTAAGGAGATGATTGAAATTTAAATGGTTAAAACAACAGCAATGCACATTTTATGGGTACATTACTATCCTTCTGAATGTACAAATGACCAGGCCAGAAGATTTTAATTGCACAGCAGTTATTCATCAGGCAGTCACTGAATAATTATTAGATTGCATTTCGGTTGAAAGCTAAGAGGCTATAAATACTTAATTATGAGTTCAAGAATAACATTTGGAGCTAAATTATGGCTTTGTGCACTATTGAACCCTGAGTGGGAGAACAGGAGGAGACACAGCTTCTCAGGAATCCCACTTTTTTAATGGTGAAACTCACCAAATCACAAAGTTGGTGATGGAGGTGAAGGAGAGAACATAAAATTTCTGTAATATAATTTTTTCTACAGCATACATATTACGTGAATCCATTATTTAAAGACAACTCTTAGCTTGGTTTGAAGTTTGCTCCTACAGTATGTCTTCTTTAAAAGATGTGCTTATAATGGGAATGCTGACATAACTAAGCAAACAGATGCTTAAATACAGTGAACAATCAAAATAAGAACCTTAATATCAGCTGGATTTGGTAAAATTCATTATGGATTTTTCTTTTCTCCATTATATTGATGCCTCCATTATATGGGTGCCTCCATTATATTGATAATGACATGCCTCCATTATATTGATAATGACATGCCTAACCCAGCAAAGATTTCTCAGCTGTAGAAACAGCATGTATTCTCATAAGCAAGTACCTGCTAAGCAAAGATTCTGTTTCTAGAAGAGTTTCAATGCTAAGGCTACTTGCCACTTAGCTTGTGGGAAATGTGACCCCTAGGAAACACTCTCACAGTTGAGAAATATATTATTTTCAGACTGTGTGAGATACATATTGTCTTAGGAAATACCGGGTTGGGAAACAACACGTGCCTTCATTAGCATCATCGTGCTATTTGGCGCAGAAATAAAAATGTAAGCCATGATATGCATAATGCCCAAACAAAGAGAAAAATACATAAAGAAATATGGGCTAAATTATTTTTTTGGGACACCGGCTGTGGCAGAGGATCAGGCTTCATCTCAGGAAAAGTAGTCTTTGAAGCTAGGTCATGTAGAGAAATAATTTAGCCTTGATCTTCCAGGTCTACTTGTCTACCACATTTCTATGAGATGAGGTGTTTTGTATCCCTTTGCCAGATGGCAGACCAGTATGATCCACAGCAATACAACATGTACCTTTCACTGGTAAATTGGTTTCTCTGCTCATAAATCTTCCTTCTTAAGGCTGTTCCTAATGTAAACAAATTTGTGATTGGCTTAGTTTTTTTCCTTAAACTGCTGTGTCACTGAAACAATTTACTTCCCACCAAAAACCGGGAATTCATATCAGATGAGATAAATTAAAAATCCAAGATCAGAAGTATTTTCTGTGGGATTAGATATCCAAAAAAGATCAAAGCCCACCAACAAACAATGCCATGTGTCTAGAGGCCAGTTAGATCTTGGGGAAGGGGATACGACCCCTAATGTAGGCTCTCTCATCAAGTGTTTAAGTGGAGGTGAGGCATCACTAGGCTTAATATCACTTGCTCAATATCACATTAACACAACAAGAACTGAGCAGCTTAGATGAAAACTTAGAACTTTCAGATCATCTTTCCTCTTCCCAGGTGTGTGCAGTTAAGTTTCATAGCACAAAATCAACTCAGCTTAGCCACTGAAATGAACACTGACAGCAGCCCAGGATGTAACTAAAATCTGGTTACAAACTGCAGGAGTTTCATTTTCTCCTGTGTAGCTGTCCCAGCTCCCAACAGTAAGCAATGTGGATTGCAACATTTAGCACTTTAAAGGTGCGTGAATTAATAGTTGCCTTTAGCATGGCATAAACAAAGCAGATGATGATGTAAAGAGGAAAAAGCATTCAGTGAGTCTTGTTTTGGATGACCTACATAAAGTCCTTCTGGCAACTCCAATGATCAGTAATAAAAGCCAGACTAATCCCACATCAATTAAATTTTTATTCCTCCCACACCATAAAATTTTGTACATTTGCTATGGGTCAAATTGAGCCTTCTGTGAAACAAAGCTGTGTAAGGACAAAGAGGATAGTGCCTGAGCAAACCTACCTGGCAAGAGGAATTTTGCTGCAGCATGTGAAAACCACTGATACTCCTGCTAAATGAAAGTGATGGCTTACTCTGACTGGAAATACTCAACACAACTGAGAACACAATTTTTAGGTACGTGGCACATCTCAGATAGTTCTGTATATATGAAGTACAACTTGCCTTGATCTTAGCTACAGATGTCAGATTTGGCTGTCCATTGCATCTCCTTTCCCTGGACCTCTGACAAACCTTTTTGGCTGAGCTGTTCCCAGACCCCCTTGCAGCACAGTGTCTTGACAAGTAGGTCACCTTGCTTTTGTTGCCCCAGATTAGTCTTTGACCTATTCCTTCTTGTGTGGGAAGTTCTATGGGTCTAAGTCAGTCCTAGTCCTGTGCCTCGTCCCATGCTCCCTATTCAAGCAATCTGCCAGCTCCTTATACCTACAGGCATCCAACTGTCCTTTCCTCTTCCTGGTACAAACACTCTCTCTTTAATTTCTGCTTTTGACCTGGATTTCCTCTCTTTTGCATGTGAATCTGGATTTTTTCTCCTCCCTACTGTCCGCACATCACTGAGGGCAATGCATGTTCCTCAGAACAGAGATCAAATGCAGATTCTTGCTCTCAGCTCTACTGTCCAGTCAGAACCTGGCATGGAGGATTCAAAGGAAACAGTCACAAAGAACACCTGGTCTTTGTCCATATCCCCTGCCTGCAGCATGCCCAACCCTGCTGTGTCACTGGGATATACATAATCTGGTCATATGTATCCATGCACGCCTCTAAGAAAGAGTCTCCAGAGACCTGAGCTTCCTTAAAGTCAAAGCAAACACTACTGGTAATCTGTAAGCCATTATTTTTCTGCATTACAATTCGCCTAATTTGTCACCAGATTTGCAAAAGACATATTCCTGGCCCAAAAGCCAGCTCCTTCTCTAAGGTATGAAGTATTTTCATGAAGAGGTCATCAGAACTTTTGGTGTGGGCAAACCTCCAAGCTTTTCCCATGTTTCACTTCAAAAAAAAAAAGTGAGAAAAGAAANCATGTGCTCCTCCATTTAATAATGTTATAAACAGTTGAAAGCAGTATAATGGCAACTCTCAGGCAAGTAACAGGATGGTCTGCCAGCTCAGCATTTAATAACAATAACAATTACAATAATAGAAGCAACACAGCTGGGGGAGTCAGGATTTCACCTCAAAACTGCCATATACCATCTGTTATTACTAGAAAAAGACTATGACATCACAAAATAGTAACTTTAAATTGCAGTTCTACAAATGAGGCTGTACTCTTGAAATTCAGCAGGAGCAAAGGGTACTCAAAGCATCAGTCTGACTGCAAGTTCAGGGCTATGATACTGACTTGGAAGCTTTATTTGCATGCTATTTTTAGTCACTCAGAAATTACTGATTTTGTTACTAGTGTTTATACTGTGTGGTACCTTGCTGGAACCTCCCTCTTTTCTGGTGGATATTATAAGTTGGCATGCACAGCCTTTTGCTCATATTAAGAATCTTTGTTTTTGCACAAAAGAAGTAACTAAGTAAAAACACACTTAGTACGTAAGCAAGTGTGTTAAGGTACGGCTGGAGGTTTTTTACACTGTTTCTTTGTATTGCTGATTTGAAAATCTGAGAAGAGAAACCTGAATACATCTTTTCCTCCTGTCTTTCCTGAAAGTCTTCTCTAATGGGAATATACTGTCCTTTCCATAAACTGAGTGGTATCAGTGATACACTTCCCACTGATCTTGCTCTGGGGCTTTGGATCAAGACACAGGCTTCACTAACAGGGGACACTCCATTCAACCTCCAGATTTAATGCTTTGGCAGAAGCACCTGGTGAGAAGCTGTCTGCAGGAAGGAAGTTTTACAAGAATGCTGAAAGGTTGAGTGTGTGCCTTGGCCTAAAATCAGGCTTATAATAACTATCTCATGGAGTAACTATAGAGATTGGCTGGAAGATCCTGCTGAAATATGTTAGGCTTTAGAGTAGGTCCTTTAGAACAAAATGCTGGACACAAGCATTAAAAGTCATTAGAAAATGTTCAGACTTGAGATTATTATAGGCTTTGCCTTTTTGGATTTCCCAAAAATCTTCCGCATCGCATCAAAATAAGAAAGAAGGTGTGGGAAAGGGGTAATAGCATGGAATAAGTAGGATGGAGTGACTAAGGACATGCTCTAAGGCCCACTCAAGTCAATAACTGTGTTTATAGGAGGATTTGGTTCATATTCTGAATTTTCCACCCAGAATCTTCACAGAAGACAAAGGGATGATTGTAATACCTACTTGCAGAGAAGAGCCTGCTTTGTGTGACCTCACTCCAGCAGATACTGAACAAGGGAGACTTGGGGTACTCTTAGCTCATGGCAGGCTCCTGTTCTCAGCCTATTCCTGCCACGCAGAAGGTCTTAAATATTTTAGGAAGGGATGAAGCATTCATGTACATGTAGACATACATATATGCATTTTTACATAAACAAAAAATTATCCCAGTCTGTGGTTTTTTTGCCTCCAGTACTTCAGTTTCTGAGCCCCACCTGTTCTATACATTCCTATTTGCAATGCTTTGGAATGTAGTAACAATCCTGTTTGATGAAACTTAAGATCAGCATCTGATTAGACCAGGACAATGCAGTACATTATCTGAAGATGGCCTTCAGACCTCTTAAAATTCACTCTGTGGTATTATACTTTCATAGCAAACATTAGAAAAAGAAAAGTACTGGTACTTCCACATGCATACAGACATAATATATATTTAAGCATACATGCATTCACATGCATACACAGAGGAAGGGTGAGAGAGATTAAAGTGAGGTCCAATTACCTTTTAAAGTAATGCCCCTTTACATCTCTCTGGCACTATTAAGAGTCCTTAAAAAGGGAAGATACATAATTTACATTCATTTTAAGGCCATATCTGTACTGATGAGAAGTGTAAGAGGGCCTTAGAGAAACAGAATCAGCCCTACAGTACCCACTGCCACATTTACTACAGATATCTGCATTACAAATGGAATGTCTTAATTACAGGTTGAATTGTAAATAAAACACCACTACAAATATTAAGCTGTAGAAAAGCAGTGGCTAGTATATTGGAACAAGACCTTAAGGGTATCTTTTGATACAGTCAGACTGTAAGTGAGACTCACACCAAGCCACTGCTTCTTCCACAGCAGGGCTCAGTGCATTTAGTGCTCAAGTAATTCTCTCCAATTATAAGCAGCAGAGCTGTTCTGACATTTTTTCCACTGCTCCACAGTGCGGAGAAGCACAGGCAGCTGAAGGAGCACCTTTTACCCACATACACTGCCTAACGTAAGAAAGCCATGTTGTGTTTTGGGGAGTCTCAATTTAGGAAAAAAAGGAAAAATAATAGGAAAAGAAAAGATAATTCAAACAGCAATTCCTACCTCATACATAATTTACTTAATAGATTTTATAGCCTTTTATGTAACATACATGCTTATGAATCCTAATGGAAGCCTATGAATCTTGTCAGACTGAAGGTTCACCAGGGCCAGCATCCCCTCCCCAGTTGTGAGCTGGCTGCCTAGGGGAGTGTAAAAGCAGGGTGAGTGTACAGTGAGGATTTCTCAAAATTCTAACCTAGACCTCAACTTGTGGTTCAAGGACTTTTAGCACCAAAGCTTAAAAGCTCCTGATTGATTTGCTTTCCAAGAAAATTTTTGAGGATATGTATACTTTTAGAAACATTACCTCCCGCTCAAAGCTTCATCACCTTGTGAGTGAAATGTCTTTGTTTTGAACCTACTTGCTATTTCCACTTCATGCCCCCTAATTCTTGTACCGGGAGGAATGACAGTGGTTTCCTCTTCACCTTACATGTGTTCTGCTTCTGAAGATAATCCTGCAACAGATCACAGGAATGTGCTGTATTTAAAAGGACACCTGTGACACTGTATATGCTACAGCAGATAGAGCAAGAGTGGTTTTCAAGATAATCCTATTCTTAGGGTCTCATAACTTCAAAGCTGAAACTTTCTTGGTATATTCTACAATAAAAGGACATAGTCAAGTTTAGAGGGGAGTTTATATCAAGGGCAACTAATATAAATGTCTTCTCCTAAGACATTAGTGACTACTCTGAAGTTCTCTGAGGTTGGATTTTTTCCTATGTCTGACTGTTTTGATAGAAGGGTGTTAACCTTTTGGTATCTCTTGGCAAATTAGGAATCACATATGTTTTGTACATCCAGCTCATTTTTTTCCAGTGTCTTTTAGAAATGGAGGAATGAGTTACATTTCTTATTCAGATACAAGCCATACCATATACCATACTGCATTCTACTTATCTTCAATAAGAAACAGGCTTGAACAGTCAGTCATTTCCAGTGTCTGTCAACCAGATACAAGTTCACTAAAATGCATTATTTTAAACTGCCATTTACAGCAAGGACTTGCATTTGCTCTGCACTGCTCCCAAGGAACTTGTCTGAATAAATCTGTTTATTAAGGATTTACAGAGCTCTGGAAAACACAGCAAGAAATCTCTGACTCCATTCATGCTCTTTGAACCCACACAACATATTTTGAATTCAGTATAACTTTAACCTGCATTCTCAAAGTGTGATAAGTGTGTATTGCTGTCTTTCTTTTAATGTCTCAGTCACCTTTTTCTTCCTATTCTACCCTCTACTCTGTTTCTTGATGTCTCTAAGGGTGCAGCTTTTAGTGGTCTTTTATCATATTGAGTTCACTTGATTGTCTAAAAACCTATTGCAGAGGATATCCTTCCTCCATGTGCTTTTGCTCTGGTGGTGCACTTGCCTTCCCTCTCTCTCATTCTCTCTCTTGCTTTCCCTCACCTCCTTGTGTCTCCCAGTTAAGCCCCACTCCTTTCAGAAAACAATGAGATGGTAAAATAAAGTGTCTGGGAAGTTGTGTCTTAGGTTAAAATATATCTACCCAATCTCTTAGTGCTATATCTAAAAATATAGGAATGGCATCTCCTGTGGTCATTTTATTCACAGGCTAAATGGAAACACTACCAGCCTCAATGATGATATTGATTATCAATTACCTCTTAATTGCTAATGTATACGAGATACTGGCTTTGCTTAATTGACAACGTTGCATATTTTAAAAATATCTTTTCCTGAATTAAGTGTTACAGATTCCTTTTTATTTCCTTTCAGACTATGTAGGCAAAAGGTACTTGGCCTACAAATCTCCAGAGACCACATTATACACAAGGAGTTCATCTACATCTGGTATAAACATTTCAGTTAACAGTTTCTTTTCTTTGGAATTATATGTACTACTGCACAAGCATACACATACACATACATCTGCGGGTAAACACCCTTGATTTCAATAATTTTCAAAAGATTTGCTTAGTCTGAAAGGTTCTGATTGCAAATTTTATGCAGACACACATAAATACTGCTTTGACTGGTTAAGGGATATACAGAAAAAACCTACAGTCTCACACCCTATGTATACCTTGAAGCATTTGCTCATTCTATAGTCTGAAACATAGAAAAAATCACAGACCTAAATCCAGCAGTCTTGGTATTTTCCTTTCTTCTTCATTATTTGTGCATTAGTATCCACTACACAAAACTGACATCACTGTATATTGAACAAATACACATTAAGAAACAAGACCTCCTGGAAAGTTACAGGTCTGCCATACTGAATCCAAAACAAAGCCCTAGCTACTAAGGAAAAAAAATAACTCTATCCCAGCTGAAACCAGGACAAGGTTTAAGGGTGAGATTTACAAAATTGCCTAATGGAATAAGGGCCCAAATCCTTATTTTCAGCTTGTGACGTTACCTCTGTTGGGGATTTTAAAAGGGCAAAGTACACAAAAAATAGCAGCAAAACCCAGGGCAAACATGGGATTAATATAATGGTTTTACAGGTGAGGAACTGAGGCACAGAGAGATTAAATTATTTGCACAGTGTCACTCTGGGAATTTGAGCATTGCCTTTAATTCTCCTGATTTCGAGTGCCCCGCACTATCCCCACAACCAACTCCAAGTCTTCAGAAATCCTCTGCCTTGTACGAACCACCCTTTGTATCATCAAGTCTTAGACATCCCACTTACATTTTCACTGTTAACATCTGCTTCACTAGGGCAGCCAAAGAGTTCCCGTCTCAGCAAATTCCCATCATATTCCAGGAATGTCAGGTAGAGGTTACGGAAAAACTCCACATGCTTGTTTTTCACTCGCAGCTTCTTTGGCGAGTTCCAGTGAATCACCTCAGAGGGAAAAAAGAGAAAAGACATCCTGCTGTTAGAATACAGATTTGCTTTATCTGCTCCTTTTTATGTGTGTTCAGTGGGCTGCTCTCTTAAAAACAGAAGGAAAAAACCCCACAAACTACCCAGACTTCTGTCTGTCTTTTTATAGGGAAGGCTTTGTCGTGTCTTCCACAAGTAACTGTACACGCTGGGGGTGATGTGCTTGGGAAACTCTCCCATGATATCACCTGCACATTTGAGTGAGGGTGCTACTCTGTGTTGAGAAGCAGCACCTTATAAACGCTTCCTCAACTCTAATCATGGAGCTGATAGTTTATGGACTCCACTGAAGAAGATGGAAGGACAAGTGACACAGCAATGTGGTATTAAACATTAATCTCAGATTTCCACGTGACTGTTTCTGCTAATGAAATTGATTGTCTGTTTCAGGCCAGGCAGCCTCTTTCCTGGTTAGGTATTAAGAAGAAGCAGCTTGAAATTGATTCCTATACCCATTTAAACAGTTCCAAAAGGACTGAATTTAATCTGACTTCCTTTTTGCCATTGCTTCATTTAAACAAGACTGATCTCTGTTGCATTACTGTTGCAGTACAACTTCTCACCCTCTGAGTTCCAATTTCTAGCAGATATTTCTTCTCTGCTACTGGGACATGACTGTCACAGTGGCCTAGACTTAAATTGTAATGCTGGCATAAAGGGCCTGATCCTCATTTGCATTGATGCAACTTTGTGCTGCTGCCAGTGTGAATGGGAATGGGGCCCTAAGGAAAAACTAAGAGGGAGTCGATAGTGGCTTGCAGGAATGATTTCATTTTATAGAGGCTATATTTTAGACATAAGAAAAAGAATATCACCGAATATTTTGTATTCAGTTTTATTCCTGTGACTTCTAAAGAGGTTGAAAACAAAGAGTCTCCCTTGGGAATGTTCCAAACTCTAAGTTCTGGAAGTTCTCTGAATCCATTAAGTTGATTGAGTGAAGACACCGTGTCAGTGGCACAGAGCACAGAGCTGCAGCACCATGGTCAGCTTTGCTCTGAACATCACAGCTCAGGGAGGGAACACACCCAGATGAAGCACAGCACACACAGCAGGAGCTGCCCAGAGAAGATGAATGTAGTTCCCTTGGTGTCAGCAACACAGCTCCCTCCACAGGAACAGGGAGTTCTCTGAAACCACAGCATTTGTTGCCCAGTGAATGGACTGGATGAGGAAAGAGCAGCATGCAGCCTGAATTCTACCTGGACTACAGCAAACAACACAGCTGCTCCACGGAGTATTTATACTGCCATAATTGCTATGGAACTCTATTCTACCTACCTAAAACCCACGAAATATCTCCTGATAAGAAAAGCTTTATCCATTCCTGGGATTTCACTGCTAAGCCTACTAGGATGTCAGAAAACCATACAAGCACTTAAAAAAAATACCTGTAGGGAGAGAAGATAATTTCAGATATTGGCAAATTGCTTTTTCCAGTTATTGGAACACCTTAAATAAAGATTATGATGCATCTACACACTGCATAAATTTGGGAAATTATTTGGACCAAATTACTTGGTGTAGATATTTGTCCCAGGTAACGCTACATTCTTTGCTGGTTTTACATTTGTCCAGATGTTCAGAAGTGTACCATAACTGTGCAGTAACATGTTGCTGCATCATGTGGTGAAAATAGAGACCACCACATAAATGAAAAGAGCTTTGGGTAGGTAAGGGCATAAACTTAAATAACAGCTTTTCTCCACTGAAAAACAGATCTTCAAAATCTCCTTTATTTGAAAAGAACTTGATGTATTTCCTCCATTGTATGTAACTGCAGCAAAAGGCATTACTACTTGAAACAAATCTCAGCAATTGAACCCTGCCTCAGGGAAATGGGCACATGTAACAGAAGCACAGGGCTGAAGGAACCTAAAGGGCTATTTAACAGTTTTAAAGGGTACCAGCATGCATTTTTACAAGCAGGCATAGAATGAAAACTGTCTGCTGGTAACTTGTACTTATTTAAGAGTGGATCAAAGAAAGCTACAAAGCTGGCAAATATACTTGTTAAGAAAAACCTTTTTTGTGCTTTCTATACTGCTCCTATACTTCATGTGTTTCCTTTTGGATACTAATGAGCATCCTCATCTTGACAAGCATCCTAATGCTGCTGAGCACTCTGAGCACCCAGAGACCTGGGGACCATGAATACAGACATGGCTAATGATGATGACCTCACAAACTTTCACAGGACAGGCTCCTCAGTACTGCAGGAAATTCCCATCAACACACACAGTGTCACATCTCATCCAGGCATTTGCTGATGTCTCTACCCAGTAGTGTGGGAGATGATTTCAAACCCAGACAACTGCAGTTGTCAGTGCAGAGGCTCTTTGCTGCTGTGCTTCAGGATCTGTTGTGTGTGTCGAAGCTGCTAAGTGTCAAGGGCTTAGCTGGTGGTTCAGATCTGATCAGATTTGAAACATGCCAGGATGCTGCATGTACACTGATGTTGGAATCCTGGAATGAACTGCACAAAGCTGAATGGAGCTGATGACTATCCAAAAAAGCTGATTTTTTTAATCAAGAAGGACAGCACATGCCAGTGTGTGCTAAAATGATGTGCTAAAGAACATCAAGGAACTATGCAACCATCTGGATGACCTGAGGTAGAAAAACCACAAAACGTTTATCAAATAAGCAGGCTGCTTTTCAAATGGAACACAGTTAGATAAATACTTACTATGTGATATACAAAAGCATACAAAAGAACAGCAAGTTACAAAAAGCAACAAGACTCTCAACCATTGATATACAATACTACATCCAAAGACCATGTTCTTTTTTATGTCAGCCCACAAACTCGCATACAGTTCTGGCTGTCTGATATGGTCTATTGCACCATAAGCTACAGCAGAATTTGTGCAGGCCAAAACACTCCTGTATAGACTGTCATGGGCATCAGTGAGGTACATGATAAAGACTGCACAGGTAAAGCTACGGCCGCTGCATTAGAGACTTTATTGTGCACAACAATAAAATGTGTAAATTCATTGGAGAAATGAAGAATATCAGTTGGCAAGAGACTACAGGGAAATCAGAAGAAAAAAACCCACTTTGTTTGAAGACTGTTATGTCCACATTAAAAAGAGAAAGTGAATCTAGAAACTGAAAATCTCATTACTCCAACATCCCTGTTCCAAGGCTGAATAGCACCATAATACTGTGTTTATTTCTTCTTCTAGTTTCTAAGCTATTCCAAAGTTCTGCTGCTTACAGAGGAAACTGCAGCTAGAAATATATAATTCCAGTGCCATTATCTGGGTAGACACCTAGACACCTCAGGAACAATGCTAGCCTTCAGGTTGACCTACAGATCCTTCCCACTCTTGATCCCAGCCTCCTCAGAACTATGAGAAAATACACTTCCTTAATCTTTGTTTAGCAGTTTCAGTACTGAAAGATCAGAACTTAAAATTCCACATCTATTTAACACTTGGTTAGTCGTCATTAAGCAATTTGGCACTATCCACATTTCTGTTAATACCATCCTAGTTAATCAGCAACCATCACCACCCCCTGATTACACACAGCCAGCCTCCTGGAACACTTCCATACGCTTGTGGCCTAAAACAAGCTAACTGCATCCATAGTTCCCATTTATTCCCCAGGTTCTGACCCAAGGCACTCAAATGATAACACAGTGGGAGCCTTATAGACTAGCAGTGGGATCCCAGATGGGAGGGAAGAGAGAATGTCATATGCTGGGGGAGTCTAGGAAGGCTCTAAGAACAGTTATCCGGATGGAAATACACTGAAAACAAAAATCCTAGCAAACCTCCTTACACTACCATTAGCATTTAATGTCTGGGGAGATTAAATATGTCAAATGTGATGTTCCAACCACTAAACAATAAGCTTGAATACAACATTATTTCTATAGGTACCTTTAACCATTTTTTTCCCTGAAGCATTTTCTCTCTCAAAAAGAAGTATTTAGCCTAATGTTTCCTTAACCATAATCTCTTCCATTTTTTTACCCAAAGACACATCTTGATAATTTCTCACTCTTCTTCAGCCCTCCCAGAATCAGAGAGCACAGGATATCCCGTATAATTATATACCTGCTTTCCAGGCTGAAGGGCAAGAAATAAGAATAAATTAAGCTTAAATTTAAGCTTCAAGAAGTTTAATTTTGCAAGGCACTGAACAGACATCCTTTATTAAGCCCATGAGCACTTCACAATTTAGGTAAACAAGTGGTCTTTTTTAAACAGAAAGTTTTCTTGCTAAAAAACTAGACTCCTTTCTTAGGCAACCAGACACTTCCCACTGAAATCAGTAGGAGTTAAACATTTGGCAAATCTGCACAGTAAAGCCACCTATATATGTCACTTTAATGCCATCTCAACTGGCTTTTTTAGAAGCTTAAATATGCCCCAAATCACACTGCAAATATGCTCCACATGTGTAACTTATGCCATGACTAGAGATGTCTGGAAACCTTATATTTAAACTGTGCTTAATCAGAAATGAATGGTTTAATAAAATAACCAATTTCCTCAAACAGGTTTGTGTACTTCAAAAAAATGTAATCACAGAGATTTTAATGTGATAATACTAAACCACATAAGTGGAAGAGACTCAGGCTGGAGTAGCCAGCAACCCTAAGGTACAGGCAATGCTTTTTGGATGTGCGACTCAAATTCCTACCCTGCCTTGTTTGGTGCCAATGGTCCCAGGGATTACATTACTCCCCTGCTTACTGCCACTGCTGTACGGCACTAAGCTGACAGACTGTCCCTGTGTTGTACTTTTCAAAGGTCTTTATTTGTCCTCTGAAGGATTCTTCAACTTCTTTTCCTTCAACTTCTGTGCCAGTGTTTAATGAGAGGCCTGCCTGCAAAAATACTCCTATAAACACATGGTGCCTCCTGTTTGGCAAGACAGAAGCACCTGACTGACTCCAATGCTCACTCAAATAAGAGATATTGTTTAACCCTCTCGAACCCTCAGTCCTCTCATAGCAGCTCTTCCTTCATTGGCATTAAAATATGCAAGGCTGCAGAATGCCAGAAGTGCTGCAGATCACAGCGGAAGTGCTCAGACAACATGGGGTGGCTCAGGGACCAGAACACAAAAAGGTGAAATGGGTCATGTCTGAGGCATAGCTGAAATGATGGAATACAGTTATGGAAAAGAACCTGTTAAACTTCTGTAAGCAAGTCATCCCAGTGTGGAGGACATTCCCAGGGAAGACACAGTGAATCGCAGAACACAAGTTCCCAACGAGAAATTTATGAGGTTCATTATTTATCTATCTGCTGATTTAGTATCAGATGTATTCAAAACCAGTTTGAAAAGCCATCAATAAGTTGTAAAGCATTTTTCCATGTTGGAGTGTGTGTATATTCTAATAACTTGATATATTCCCACTGAAGACTCCAGCATCTGATTTTTGTGATTGTGAATTACCAGATTGTCTGTATGTAAATAGCATCTGTATCCTTGACAACCAGACTTTATGACTGACTCATTCAATGAGGTCATGATTCATTGTCAGAGGTATCAAAATTCATTACTTTCTTTCACAGTACTTTTCCTGCCATTAGGTTTGTGCCAAATCATAGTAACTGAGATTTCCTTACAGACAGCAACAAACTACTAACCAAGAGGCAAGCAAAAGCAGGGACTAACCCAGAAAAAGCAATGCATAAATGAACCTCAGATTCAGACCGATCCCCCACCAAAAAAAACCCCCCAAGAAAACAACAAAAAAAACCCCACAATAAAATGGACAGACATGCAACTTAACTTAAAAAGAGAAAAAGGTGATGAGAGTCCTCTTCAGGCAATGTGAAATATTCAACTGCTCTCTAAGCCTTGTGTAAATGTGAACAAAGCAGCAAAGAAGT
>VXBB01019288.1:241407-255037 GCA_013399915.1 Illadopsis cleaveri
CCCCGCCCCCCCACATCCCCTGAACAGCCGCCAGCCCCAGGGGTCCAAGTTTACCTAACACAATGCTGTGCATAAGAGATAAAAAAATCCTCAACTCCAATGGACTTTGAGGCCAGATGGAATTAAATCAGCACCTTTTCAGCCTGACAGGAGGAATGCACTCTGACTCGACGGAGGAATACTTGACGGGGTCAGCTTCACCTTTGAATTTAAATCTCTCCATTCACTTCCTTCTTTCCTATGCTATCCTTCTTTATTCCCCAGTGCAAACTTCAAAATCTGTCCTTCTTTCCCTCTTATCCTGGAGGTTTGTTTTACCTTGTTTCTCATTCCAGTCCTACCATGAAATACAGAATGTACCAAATCTGTTGTGTTGTATCATTTATATCAAATGCCATGGAACTGACTAACTTGGGTGATTTTAAGAGTGAAACTTTTAACTTGGGGTAATGACATTCATTAATTTTTTTCTGAGACTCATATATGTAACCAGCTGGTACACTTACATAACTAAAATTTTCATAATTTTCATAGTTTTCAAATTTACAACTTTAATTGCCTATGACTTTTTTTTTTTTTTTAAATTGTATAAAGAATTTTAAACAGTGCTGCCTGAGGGCCAATTCTTTAACTGCTCAATATGGGAAAAGATATGGAAACCATGGGGTTTTATGTGCACTAGATGAAGTTTTGGCCTCTCTTTCAAGGCAAAGAATTTCAGCCCTGATTTAGTATGTAAGGGATAATTTTAGTAGTGTGAATAAGTCCAGTTTAGCTGAAGAAACTGCTTATGTGTCTGCACCCGTTGTTGAGTTAAAATACCTCAGACCAGAAAATCAGTGGAGAGTATTAGACATCTTAGACTTCACTGCCTATGCTGTAATAGAATTGACAATGTGACACAATACACAGCAATAAAAAACCAAGCTTGAATTACAGTTGTAAAGATAAATTTGTTAATCAACGAGAAAGAAAGGATTTTATTTGTTTTAAAAATACTTCTGTCAAATGCTTACTTGTAGGTATTATATGAGTTAGATGTCCCACACCTGAAGCAGATTAGTTAATACAGTCACTGGACTCAGAAGATCAGAAGTCTGCTCTGAGGTGAGCTCCACCAGCCTCCAAACCCACTCATAAAGATGACACTTTGGCTGTGTAAATCCAGATGTACAGCAACACTGAAAGCACCTTACAGTTATTCTGCCTGCCCATCAGCTGCCTTGCCAAGAGGATACCTTCTCCTGTAGGTCTATGTTTTGTCTGCCACTCCTATACGGATACTGCAGAGCTCCTGTGGTGACTCAAACTGTATTTAGACAATGGAACCAAACCCCTGATCCTTGTTATCAGCTTCAGTATCTTTTCCTCGTGTAAATGGCTGTGTCTTCACCTTGTGCTGAGTCCAATCTGACTGTCTCAGTTACATAAATTAATCTCAGCCTCTAATTCACAGCAAAATACTGTGATATGTTACAGGAGGTATATTTTTCTGAAGTTCATCTTTTAGGAAATATTTTCCCTGTTATACATCTTTCTTTCTGTTTCTGTCCTGGGTTGTAGTATGGGATGTACACAAAGTANTCAGACCCTGCAATCGCTGTCATACATGATTCTCCACATGAACGCAGTGCTAAAATCTCTACCAGCACTTTTTGTTACAAGGCATAAAACCATGGTGCTTTGAAAGTGCCTGTGTTGATCCTGCTGTACAAACATATTATAAACCGTTTAGTGATTAGTGTACTGACAGAATAGTGATTTAACTTTAAAAGCTGTCCTCAATGGATCACACCTGAATAGTCAGTTGTGAATACTTAATATATGAAATTCAATCAATGATGGCCAGTTTTGACAGGTCAGTTAACCCGTGCAGAAGAACTTCAGTCTCTTGGAAGCACAGCTTTTGCAATCAATGTGTTGAGAGTGATTGATTTTCTATATTCATCCAGTATCTGGTGTTCATACTGAACACTCCTGCTGTTACTCTACAAATTGCTACAAAGGAAAACTTGGTTAGATTTAGAATATATGCCGTACAAAGAGAGTGGCCAAACTCTGCAACTTGGGGCCAGGGAGCATGTGAAATCTCAGTGTTTGGAGATTTGACACTCATCTGTACAAGGTGCTGAGCAACTGGGTCTATGTTGGTCTTAGATTAAGTGGGGTTTGGATGGTCTCCAGAGGGCTCTTGCAACCTTTTCCATAGTTTTGTGCCCTTTTTTCAAAAAAAACCCCTAATTTACATTCTCAAAACATAAATCCAAATATACAAACCTTGACTGAATTTTAAAATCAGTCACCAAAAACTATCTAATATTTACTATGTTCTGATGCCACTAGTCCACTCTGATAGAATCTACTGCTGCACAATCTTACTCTACACCTGGACAAAGCTCAATCAAGCTTCAATTCTGAAATCTCTGCATGCTCCATTCGAGTCTTTGAGTCCAGTGTTTCAAAATAGCCACAGCACAATTGATATTCATTTACCTGTATCTACTAAAATTCATCCTGCTTTTATATTCTACTTGTTAATAGTGAAAAATGTGCTATTAAACTGACACCGTGGCTTTATTTCATTAAATTAACAGGTTTTTACTCGGCCTTTTTTTTTCAGGAAAAAACCTGGAAAAACGAGTGGCAACGTGACTGGGTTAAGTGTATGCACAGGCTAAATATGAAGTGAGCAATGCTAATGCATTTCTAGCTAGGGTCTGCCCAATCCTCTCTGTGAATTTCTCTATTAAATGATGTTCAGTAAAGAGTTTCAAACCTGTCCAGTACAAAAAAGAAAGGTTTTGTACCCTTTGTCTAGGAAGAGCTATGACCTGGGACAACAATAAGAATTCAGCAGTAAGCTGCACTGGCACAGGTGGCAGGTATGGAATGTAAGACGGCAAAGTACTCCTTTAACACCTTGCCAAACCCCAAAGCAGCATCTGTATTTGAATTTTCTAGTAGCAGTCAAAATGCACAAAGCCAAAGTCACATTTCCTTTCCCTGTCTGGGTATCTTCATAAGATACCCAAGTGTTAGTGTAAGTGTTAGCTCACAGGCAGACTTAAGGCAGTTCATCTTTCTCTGACAGCAGTCCTTCATTCTCTGTCCCAAAGGACACCACCCATCCAACCTCCTGTGCAACATACCTTCAGGTCAGACACATCTCTGTAGCACTGCTCAGAACGGGTGTGATCAGAAAGTTGTACATTCCAGAAACATGGAAGCTGGTAGACAAGGAAGGGATTTTGTTTGATGACTGCATTGAAGATATCCTAGCAGGAAAAAACCAAAGAAACATTTGAGTATGTTGTTTCTACTGCATGAGGTGATCTCAACTCCTCCCCCAGCTGACTGTCCTTCTCCTCCTCACAGGCAGAAATTCCAATGGCAATTAAAGATGAGGTCTGTAAACCTTTCTCCATAATTCTGTTTCCTTGGAGGGTGCTATTAATCTAAGGGGTGATATATAGATCTGGACAAGATGAACAAGCTCTCCTGATGCACAGAGCTAAAGGACTCCAGCAAAGTTTTCATTCATCTTGTACTGCTGGCATGAGGTGTGGTTCCTGTTCTAGTCACCAGGGAGAGTAACAGGCAGTAAATGACAGTGCCTGCTGGTACTAAGTACAGCACCACTTTTTAATAAAGGCAAGGAAAGCTAATCTGGCAGCTATACTGCTTCAAGGTGAATTAGTAGATGTGACTTTAGCTAGCACTTTATTGTTGCAACAAATACTCCAGGTACTTTATGGAGAAGGCATGTAGGACAGACCTGCAGAGCAGCCTACACCATGAGGGACAGAAAGTGTTTTGCCCTTCAGCAGCCGCTCCGTTAGAGAAGTAAGTTACAAGGACAATCAGAGGGCAAGGTAGACACAAGACACAAGCAGCCTTTCTCTGCTCTGCAAAATTCTGCCTCATTGCAGGTATTAGGCAACAACTCAGGACCTGACTGAAAACACAGTGAAGTTGCAAGAATCATTTTAATAAACCATAGGAGCTTTTAAATCACCCTGCAAAGATGTTGTACAAAGTGCACATCTCCATGTGCACAGTAAGGAGTGTACTTCCTCTCTGGGGACTGGTCAGGAGCCAGATGTAGCTCAGAAGGAGAACAAATAAGTAAATATGATGCTGTATTGAGTTAACATGTTTAATCTGTTGAGCAAGAACTATTGGTTCAGGTCTAGTATTACTTTAACAGGGTTTCTGGGTTTAAACTGAGAGCTGGCAAGAAGAACAAAATGAAAAACTGTATTTCTATGTTTAGGCACACTACTTCTTCTCTTGGCCTCAGTTTCCTATCTATGGCAGGGAGACAGCAGCACTTTTGTCTTTATAGGGCTGTTGTGGCAAGGAGTACATTAAAAGACATCTGGGACTCATCTGCCAGAAACAGTAAAGAAATGTCAGGAGACTCTTAAAACAGAAGTCTGATTAGACAATAACCAGTGGGAAAAGATACAGTTTATTTGGACTTCTGGTGTCTGGAGAGTTCTGTGTTAAAGACAGAAGGACAGAAAATGAAAGCTTGAAAACCCCTTTTGTCTCTCTTATGAATCATCTGAGCAGAGGAGGTAAAAATGTCAGTGTAGTAAGAAGAACCTTGTGACTATATCTCCATTCTCTTTCGCATTTTCCCCAGAATGATTCAACAGATGGTGACTATAGGCACAACAGCTTTCCCTTGCCTCTTCCCACATCTCAGCCCCTTTCCCTTTCTTTCCTTCCCTAACCCATGGCTCAGTGGCTGTCGCACAGTTCTGCAATGCCATACTCACCTGGTCAGCCAGTGAAGTGGACAGCATGCTCATTAGCTCCCGCTCCGCTGTCAGTCTCCACATCTGCTCCCACTTCATCTTCCGCAACTTATCGAGAAGCAGCAGGATCACCCCTGAAGGAAAACACGGGGCAGAGACAAAGAGAGCCCATGATGTCACATGCCAGCCAAGGCCCACTCTGCCCATGTGCTGATTCAGCAGCTAAAACAGGACATGAAGTTATCTGACACATCTGATTGCAATTCTTGAAACTTCTCTGAGGAACAATTATCAATGATGGTTACAGCCTAGACCCTGAGAAGGCCTGCCATTAAAGCACCAAGTATTCACAGAACAGGATCCTCAAATCGGAAATTGCAGGTGGGAAAAAAAGGTACCTCAGCCTGCACTGTCATTTCTCAGCTGCTTTTCATCTGGCCAAAATTCCTAGTGTACAAGGGAAAACAGCAGAAGCAATGAAGCTGGATTTAATCAGCAAAACCTTCCCTACAGTTTCTTTAAAAAAATCTGCTTGAAAAATGAATTCAGAAAGGCTTAGATAAGACTGCTGTCATGGGGAATGAATGCAGACTGAAGGACCACAAAGAAGGAGCATCGATAAACAGCAGCCTTGCTGGCTGACAAAAACCACCTAGTAATAGCAATGATGGGTTCTGTGTTGTTTCACATCTTCATTAGTGGAGGGAGGAAGTAAACAGAACAGTAATGACATCTGCAAATGACATTTAACACGAGGTCTGACAAAAAAATATCACGGCAACTGTAGAGAACCATAGCAGCTACACAGAAGAATATGAAATGACAAAAAGCAGGCACTGGGAAAAGCTGCCTCAGGGAGTCCAAGTTGATAAACTAAAAGTAATGAGAAAAAGAAAGGAAATGTAGTCTGAATGCCTAAGAAAAATTATTCTAAAACTGCTGCGGTGAAATAAACTAAAAATGGCAGATAAAATTCTTTATTTCATGAGTCTTTCCAAATCAGACTACACCAGGATTAGAAAATGCACCTGGGAAAGTGCTGCACTGGCTGGGAAAGGACATAGGTAGTTCCAGTTCCTTCCTATATTTAGTTTCTATGACATGGCAAGTTTCTTTCTAGTAAAACCTGGCACTGCTATGAATAGAAAGAAAACCTCTCCTGACAGTGAATTTTGTGGTCTATTTTAGTTGTGTTTTCCATTTCAGTCCATCTGGTTCCCAAGGATGCTGGAACCTCTACTGGAGAGATCCCCTTTCATCTTCAGTCAACCTTTCTGCTTCCAGCTGTTGGATTGGAAAGGGATGTATTGTCACAACACACTGCAGTTAATTTATGCCAGTGTGTTTGTCTTCCCTTCAGCATAAGGAAAGCTTATATGGAGCATGTAGTGTGTGTGCATGAGCTTCTAAGAGAGCCATTATGCATTGTCTGAAATTCTACATCCGTGTGAAGCAGGTTCCTTGTGCTGCAGCAATAAACTGGATGGGAGATCTCCTCTCTGGCAAAGGATCTTTTCCAGCTGGCAATAACTGTCAGCTTTGCATTGAAATGCAGCTCAGAAGGTTCTTTATTAAGAAAAAAAAAGAATAATGGTAAGATTCAGTTAATTGTAATAGAAAAGTTTTTATAATTTATAGACAATAAACCAAACTTTCTTAATTTCTCTAAGCTGAGGAGGAAAAAGGGAAATGTTTTTGTATGTGCAGTATTCTCTGATTTTTTTTGACTTCTACTCTTATGCTCGCAGCAGATTATGGCATTGCAGCTAACAAGATTATGGTGTCCTGAGGGGCTATCATGGTAGCAGCTGAGAATAAAGGAGGCAGATGGAGTGGAAAAACTGGAATATATGTGAGAAAGGATGTACTAAATTATAATGCAATCATGGTTATTGAAAATATGCACAATGTTTTAATGTTTCACCATCAAAACTCATTTCAATGTGATTTCTATTTTAATTCACTTACAGGCTTGGGTTTAACACCTTTGTACAGTTTCTATTTAGGCTTTTAATTTACTGCTGCCATAAAAATAACTGCTGGAGAATATTTATAGCAAGTTTAAATATTTACTCATTAGTATTACTGAGAATAAGATATTTCTACTAAGATGAGACTTTAGTACTATTCACTTAATGTTATTAAATCTACAAGCAAAGCAAAAGCATGTGTTTTGGGAACTTTTAAAACTGCTCACGCAGAGGAAAAATTACTCTTTTTCAGAACAGTGAACTTCAGGTTCTCTTCTATATTGTTGTGTTGCCAAAAGCAAACATAACAAATGAACTAACTTCAATCTGCACAATTAGTTTGCAGGCAAAATGCCTGAAATAAGGAAAGGAAAATATTTGCCTCAGGATCCGCTTCCCTCAGAGTCAAATTGACTGAAATCTCAGACTAAATTCAAGATGACATACAGCTGAACATAAGGGGAAAAGGGACTCACTCTCAACTGCTGTGTTGGGGGAAGAAGGGACTGGAGGAAAAACAAGAAATCAAAGGAATATTTTATTAACATCTGGCCCCAGGCAGTGGGACTTCTGATCTTTCAAGAAGTGCAGCATCTTCCTGCCCTAACCTACCTGAGAAAAACAGAAGGAAAGCTTGGCAGCAAAGAAACAAAAAAGAGGAAAGTGGCAATCCAAACATTTCATGAGTATTATGATCAGCCACAGAACACCCTATTTTCCTTGTCCTGAGGAAATAGTTCAGGCATATCCAGAGATATAAATATCTCAAAGATCTTGGAGAAAAAGAATGCTTTATTACTAAATTTGTGGAAAATATCCTAGTCTAGTTATAACTTGAATGGCAATTCTCTCCTGCTGCTTGATGAGATTTTGCTTGAACTACCCAAATTTGACAGATTCTGAATTGCTCAAACAGGCAAACAAACAAGAAAGCAAACAAACAAACAAAGCAGTTTCTCAAAATGTCATTTAAGGACACATGAAAAACCCAGCTCCAAAAACAAAACAAAAAAACTCTCCCCAAACACAAGAAAAAGTAATTTGGTGAATAAATTGAATAAAACAGGACAATAAAACTGAATTAACATATTTAGATTAAAATGTTTCAGTTGGAAAACACTGCAAATTTTTTTTGGTACATTTTAAAACCCAACTTGCTCTAAAATAATTCTCATCTCAAAATTGATACAAATTAAAAATCTTATTGAAAATTATCACAAAATCTGAAACGGAAGATAAATTTTCTGTTTTGGGTCTAACCAAACTTTGGGAGTCACCTGAATTTTTTGTCCTTTTCCCATTTTTTGATTCAATCTAAAACAACTTTTTTGTTCTTCCAATGTTTTCACTAAGCAACAGTTTCTAGAAATGCTTTAAGCCATGTCAGCGAATTTGTTCTTCTTTTTTGTTTGTTTTTGTTAATCTACTCCAGAACAAGATACTTTATTTCATTTTTCTGAACAGTAAATTGAAAGTCTGCAGAAAGATCAGCCATTTCCCTTGGAATGCTACCAAGTATCTCCACCTCTAGCTTCAGGAACAAAGACTATGGCTCTTCCTCAAATTCTGAGAGGAACATATAGTAGAGCTGGAAGTAATGAACAACATTTTAAGACAGAACAGAATCACTTAGAGAAGTTATAGTGAAACTGGAAAAGCTTTCAAACTCAATCAATTTATTACAATAGGCCTTTTAAGGTGCCTGAAAAAAACCACTCAGTGCTATGGGGAAAGAAAATGTAGCTCCTAAGAAATCATTTTTTGTCTGATCTTGCCTGTTCCTTTTGGGCGGAACAGGACGCTTTTGTGAGCTTTTGAGGCAATGCCATCTTATGTGAGTAGCACGTCAGAGCCTATTCTTGTCAGGTTTTTAAAAATTCCTCTTGAAATTAGGCCTGGAACAGTGAACCATCCAGACAAATAACAAGTAGATATCATCGTAATACCCGAAACAGACAGGTAAGACACGCTTCAAAATATATCATAAAGTGATAGTGAGTTTTAAAAAAAAGACTGGGATTTTGCTATAGCTAAGCAGCACACCGAAGACCACATGCCAAACCACTGAGTCTGAGATGCTGTAAGAAATAATGTTAAACAGGCCGGAAAATATGCAGATTTTGTAATGAATATCTGACCCAGACATTTAGGGCAGTAATCTACCACGTTTTGAGAAACAGATTTGGCACCAACAATCTGAGTTCAGTTTCAGGTGCTATGGAAGAGACTTACAGCTCTGCTGTCCCAGGTGAAGCTCCATGATAGTGCTGACTGCTGAGTACTTTAGCAAATACTCATGCAACTGCTTTTAATTCCGATTTATTGTACCTGAAGTCACTGGAAATGGTCCCAGTGTGTAATGTTAGGAATGTGACTATGTCTTTGCTGATCCAATGACCAGTTTTATTAAGGACTACATTTGGAATCCACTGAGCCACAGCTCCACACCACTGACTGTGGCCTCTGTTTTCCACCCACAGTATCAAGAACAAACAGAAAAACACACGTATATGGCTGTTAGGGATTAAGACATTAAATTAAAGCTATAATTCCAAAACAAGCCACTGCACACATTTTAAAATATACATCTTTGTGTGGATAGAATTCACTGCATTTATTTCACTTGGTTTATAGACTATCCGTTGCTCATAATTTGACCAGCCATATCATTAGTGTAATAAAGCCATATTTGTCTACAGCTTTTAACATGATATGACTGTACAACTCATTCTAGCACATTTCTGGACCATCTTGATACATTATTTAACTATGAACTTACATGCACCAGCCTCCTTTTCTCAAAAAAGCTTTTTGCAATCTAAAAACCCCAAACAAATAAAAACTTGCAGGGATGCACAGCGTGTTCATTGAGAATAAATGATGATTCCACATTTGAACTTTTCTCTAAGAAAACTAAACAGGGCTAAGAAGCTGTTTTGAAACAAAGCATGCATTCCTCCAGGCATGGTGACAGAATGCAATAGCCCTTGTTTTCTCTGCACATGTATTAAAAGTGAAGTTGTCATAGAATGCATTTTGAAATGTGAAGTCACTCTGCACATTTGTTGTGCTGGAATGCTGGTTCCTCCTAAAGCATTATAAACATTTTGTTTACACTTCCTGATGACCATTTAATGAAACAGAAGACTTTTACTTTCTTTATTCTCCTCTTCCCAAGTATGCTACTTTTCCTTAGGCAGAATTAAGATGAATGTTTTACTCAAGCAGTTCTAACTTCTTATTATAGAGCTGCTCACTGTAGCTCAGAATGTCCCAGTTTTGGTTAGATGCTATTCTTCCTGAGCAACTTGGAAGAAGAAAAACATGTTTTCTATCTTCTCTTTAATGACTTACACTTCTGGAGGAATTTCTCCAACTTTCCTAAAGCACCAAAGCTTCTATGGAAGAATTTCCTTGGGGCCAGAGTCTAGAAGGTCTGGAGGAGAGGAATCATGAGCCACAAGACTTTAGCAAGTCTATGGAGGAAAACCTCTGCTACCAGAGACCATCCTGCTAAGTAATGCTCTCTCCTCTTATCTCCCAGAGTCTTGTGAAGAGAACTGACAATTCCACAGGCCTTTCAGAGGTCAGCAATGAAAAATCATTTCTAGACCTGAAGAAATTGGCCTTCTCTCACACAGATTCCAAGCAGTATAAAGTATCAAGCAGTATAAATTCACATTAGCCTAAATTTCTGAAAAGATTTGCCTAACGTGAAAAACAACGTGGCTGGCAAATAACAAGAATACTAGAAAAAAAATGGAAAGTAGAGGTTATTTCCAGCTGCCGTACTTGTCAAGGAAGACATTAAGGATAGTAACCTTTCTCAAAACCCTGTATTTCCTGAACCTGTGCAAAGGGTTATTCGAGACAAAAAACATCTATAAAGAAGCTCCTTACATGGTTTCAAAAAGCTTCTGTTTCCTCACAGCCTTTGCACCCTTGTGAGCATATAGAATGGAGAAATTACATTTTAGAGGCAAAAAGGAAATATTCCAGAGAGTTACCATTTGGTAAACTATGGAAATGGCTTCTAAGAAGGGAAAAAATCCTGTAAGAGGCACACCATTAATATCTCTTAAAATTCAAAAGACTGGGAAAGTTTTTGCTGAACAGTTTTAAACCTCAGGTAACACATTCTAACTCCAGACCTGCAAAGGGAGAGAGGAGGGAGGCTTCAGTCTTCATACACTGTAGCACAATGGCAGTGGCAACACGAAGTGGAGATCTGTCCAAAAGACATCTCGCACCACTGCCACGTACAAGGATCACCTAACACTACTCCGTGTGCATCTCTGTACATGTCTGAAAGACACCATGAAGGTGCCAAAAGATGGCCAGGTACACAACTTATTATAAAGTATTTTGAAAAATGAGATTTAAAAAAAAAAGTGATATTGGGTGGGAGAGGGGTGTGAATATGGAAAATTTCTACAAAGTTTTAAAGAACTTTTCCTCTCTCCAATACTAAAATTGCAGTAAGTTCTTACACACAAGATTAGCTGTGGTTTCATTTGCCTGGGTGCTTAGGTGGCTCAACAGGAAAACAAAGTCTTGATGAAATACTTATTTAGGTGATAAAGTCAGAAAGGATAATTTTTTTGTTCTTGCATAGAAGAGGTCATAGGATTTTTCAAAATCAGTTTGGAGTCTACTACAGAATAACTTCTAGAAAAAAATTCAGTCTTTATTAAAAAATTTACAATAATGGAGTCTACCACAAACTTTGATAAGTTATTCCAAAGCATAATTACCCTGATGAAGGGTGCTTCCCTTATTCTAATTTGAACATCTCTTTGAACTTTCATTCATTTGATCTTGCTGAATCTTTGCTAAATTGGCAAGCCCTCTATTAAGAAATGTTATTTTCTCCTCCAAATATGAATAACCTAGGATCAAATTATCCTTTGACTTGCTCCCAGATAAGCTCCTGGAGCCATTTTTCCAAACTTCATGGGCAATTTTCCAGTATTATCCTTGAATTTTGCAAATTTTAAGGGGTCATCTCTAACCTATGGAGCTTAGCCCTGTACAAGTAGATAAATCTACATTTTAAAATATATGCAGTCCAAGAAGTAGTCCCTAGCACCCAGAGCACCAAACCCCTGGTTGTATGTGTACAACTGTGGGTGTGCATGCACTGTTCAGGGTCTGGGTCTTTCCTGAGAACACCCTGCTGGCCATATTCATCCTGCACAGCACTTGTCTCTGAGGTCTAGTTTATGTTCCTTCAGTTTTTAGACATAACAATTATTCTGTTTGCATTTCTCAGTGTGGATGACATGAGAGAGCCACATCACAATTTTCTAGACTGGAGTGTTTTTTAGCAAGGAACAGAGGGTCTATGTTGTGTGCACTGGAGAATGTCATCAGGGCACGTGGAATATCAATCTTATGAATGCCACATTTAAGGATTAGAAAGAGGTGCCAAATGGAGTGTAGTCCTATCCATGCTACGTTCCAGAAATATCTCCTGAAGTGACCTATGAACAAATGACACTAAATATGATTAATTTTTTTTTTTAAACAAAAGACAGTTTGGTTCCTGAGAAAGACAGGGTACCAACTAATTTCTGTGTCCTGTGGATAAGCAGGGAGTCAAGAGTGAAGAATGAACTGGGCAGCTAAGTTACGTGGCAGTGTAAACATCAGGTATGACAGGAATAAAAAGCTTCCATGCCATACAAAACAAATGCATCTCCTGTACTCATACCTGAAATTACTCTGGTTGTACGTCCAATGATCACACAAAGTATTTTGTCAGTCATATCAGACCTGGAGTTCATCTGATGATCCATCCTGGACTGATTGTCATGTATCTCTTAATTCTTTCTGAACATAGAATTCTTCATGTCAGTGCCTCAAAACACAAAATGGTGAGTATCACAACTCTACATAAAGACAGAGGAACTAGATTTTGGGTGAGCTGTCCTGAAGAGGAATCACAGAATATGGACTGTACAGGGTTACTGTGCAGGAGGTCCAGTCAGTGGATGTCGGTGTGCAGGTATGTTTGGAAAAAGGGATCACACGAAGCTTATTTTTATGGATAAAAACTGATGAGGTTTGCTGAAATTTGCTGACCATTTGTCCTGTTGAAAGCTAGCACGTCTTCCAAAAGTAATTTATCTTGGACTTTCCACCAAAGAACCACCTACCTTTAAAACAAAAAAAAATCTGTTTCTTAATTCTTGGCTCTTGTAAGTCAGCCTAAGTCTCTTTAATGCAAGTGTCAGGCATTTATATCAGATCTGGACGTTATCCATGATACTTATCTATGTTTTATTCTTCCGCAGAAAGCAGCAAAAAGTGAAAGGTAACAGGGACCAGTACTTTAAATTATGTGATGCTTTTCTGGTTTTGAATCTCTCAAAGGCATCATATTTAATAGGTGTTAAAATGTCAACAATTTTACAAGGTTTCCACTTGGAACTATGAGAAGAGGAAAAAGGCACCCTGCACAGGTGCTAATTATTTTGGCTGGCTTCTAAATCTTAACAGTGTCTGCCTTATACTTTCCATCATGGTGCAGAATAGCTTTCAAAAGCAGTTTCTAATATTAAGTGTAGTCCAGACGGCTAATTGTAACAATGGGCACAGTGAGCAAGAACATGTCATAGCTTCTCTAGGTCTGGTGTTCACTCAACACTTTAGCAACAAAGGAGGAGATGTGGTTCAGGGCTGAACCACCTGAAAGGTCTTTCTATCTGGATGACAAAGAGGTTTGAAGTTTTGTGTTCAGAAAAAAGCAGAAAACTTCTCCCTGACTTCCCCCCCTTAATGGGCAGTTTATTGACTGAGTGAGATTCAGGAGGAACAGAACATTCTAAGAAATGGATTAGGGGAACAAAAGCAGCAGCTCACAATGAACAAGCCTGGAAATTAACTACAGCGTTT
>VXBB01019288.1:255066-363237 GCA_013399915.1 Illadopsis cleaveri
AAAAAAAAAAAAAAAAAAGCCAGGAAACATAATCATTCCTGCACAACCACTTATTTTCTAATAACACAGAGAAGGATTAGGTTCACAACAGAAATACAGGGATTTGCCTAAGAAACTGTTTATCATCCTCATATAGCCAGACTTGGGTACAGTTTGAGTAAGAGAACCATAAGGAGCCTGCAAAGTTGGATTACCAAGCTTGGAAGGCTGTGTTCAGCAATAAAACACTCAGATGGTGGTCAGTTACAGGGGGTATTCCACAGGAGTTGGTACTGAGCCTGATACTGTTAAACATCCAGAATAATGAGCTGGAAATGGGATAGAATCTAGGCAATGTGTCCTAGACAATGTAACATGAACCAAATTTGGGGCCATGGCCTAATTCCTTGGAGATGGGCTGCTAGTCAGGGTCCTTGACTGGACAAGTGGTGGGTAAGAGAAAGCTCCTAAAATTCAACAGAAAGTCCTGAATGGGACTATTCCTGAATGGAGAGCACACGCTGGAGGACAGGTGGATAGAAAGGAGCTTTCCAGGAGAAGTTCTAAGGGATTTGGTGGACAGGAAGTCGAACATGAGCCAGCAGTGTGACCACAGGGCAATATTCCACATGTTGGGTTGTATTAGCCGTCAGGTCATGGAAAGTGATTACCACTCTTGGCTCAGCACGTGTAAGACCTCATCTGAAGCACTGTTTTGGATTCCTCAGTCAAATAAATACCCTGACACGCTGAAGTAAATCCAACAGAGAGCAACCCAAATGGTCATAGGCCTGGCATGCATGAGGAGAAGCTGGGAGAACTGGCCTTCTTCAGCTTGAGGAAGAGAAGAGTGAGGGATCTCCTGTTGTTTTCTAAAACTACTTAATGGAGCCACACTTTTCTAACAGATGCACAGAGACAGAATGAGAAGTAACAGTCACATACTGCAGCAATGGAAAATCTAATTACATATTATGAATTTCTACTTTTATTTTCCACTGAATAGAAAAATAGTGGCTACATACAGGAACAGGCTGCTCTGAAAGGTACCCATGAAGACTTGAAACTCAGCTGGAAAAGGCACGAGCAACCAGAGCTGACTTTCAATGGGAAGGGGACCAAAAGACCTCGGGAGATCTTTTCTGACCTAAATTGCCTATAATTCAAAAGTTCTACTTGGGAAAACTTCTCTTTTCACTGTCTCTGAGTTTCTTGACAAACACTGTGTAGAGATGATCTGCATACAGAGGGTACTGCAGCACTCCTGTCCTCCCCTGAGCTCACTTCGACAAAGATTACTGCAGAAGGGAAGGCTGAGGAGCTACAGCAGGAACAATTAAAGTCAGGATGTAGCTGAACATAAAGACAAGACAATAAGGAAAGGCAAGAAATGAGCTGCTTCTTCGGAGATTTGTGTCCACTCTGTTTTGCAGATTCTTCTCTTTCAAAGTTTCTGTATTTTTTGAAAGAGGAAAGGTTTGTCCTGAACCTAGTTTGCCCTAACACAAAAATTATTAAAGCATAGTGATTTCTGTAGCAAACACCACCTAAGAGAGTGATCTGACTATGACCAAATCCAACTGGTTTTGTTAGCACTCTCTTCGTGGGAATGACTTTGGCACAGGGGGTAGAAAGACATCTTAGTAACTCTGCTACTTTCTGTGACAGGCACCAAGCTACCTATTAAGAGTCCAAAAATGGAATCCAACTGTGATGTCTCTTTTCTTTGCTTTGGGACTGTGGCTAAAACCGCTGTCTCTGTCTCTACAAAAAGGAACTGTCTTTACACAATCTCTTTTATGAGCACAATGAGAAACTGGAAAGTGAACTTGGACTTCAGAAGAAAACGTACTGATTTTACTATTACTATGCATTTGTCTGGGGTTCTCCTGTCATATAATAGAAGGTTTTGTTCTCAGATTAGGCACCTGGATGCCTTTACTAAGCTTTTATGTGCAAGTCTTTAATCTAAATTTAACCTGCTAATGATTGTCCCTCTACAATAAAAAGGGCATTTCAGACTGCTGGACAACATAATTACTGATCAAGGTATGTATGTTCACATAAAGAACTGCCTTGATCAAGCTAAAAATAAAAGACTTCAACATGATTTTTTAAAATCATTATATTGGAACAGTACATCTAAATGCCTGATTTATGTACATTACATGGAGAACTTTACATTATGGACTCAGGTCAGAACAATAAAACTCCCAAAACTAGAACAATTTAATCAACTAAAAAGAAATAAATTTTATTTACTCCAATGCAACTAGAATCTGGTATAGACTCTCTAAATGCCGTATTTTTTAATTACAGGTTTCCTACGAGATAAATGTTGTCAGTGTTTCAAAGCAAGTCTGATGGTGTTTTGTAAAAACAGTTTTTACAGGGGCTGAGAGGTTCAATTGCTAAGGAGCAGAGGATGTATCTGAGAGAATGCCATGAACAGTACACTAACTCAGCCACAGTAATGCCTTTAGTACATGGATAGGCCTCTCAAACTACAGGCACCATTTCAAAATGAAATACATATTGACCCTCATTCCTGAAATGTCAAACAAGCTGTAAATAAGCTCTCGGCACATCACATGCTTTAGAAAGTGCATGAGAAAGACCGGAAAGGAAGCTACTCTTTAATGGTAGTCAGCTTTAAGATAACTTATTTTTAAGTGCAAGCTACAGATTATAGATGACAAAGATAGGGATGTGGTCATCAACAGCAGAATTATCGCTTTAGCTTCCCACCTTTGACACAAAAAGACTGATATTTCCAGTTGAGACTAAAAGCGACCATAGGCTGGCACTTCCTAAACTGCTATCTGGACAATGTGCACAGTATTTGTACTTCAAAGGCACCTTTACATGTATAAAGTTCATGTGTATCACCATGCTTTGCATTGATAACAGTATTTACAGAGTAAACTCATGATGTCTTAAAGGAAGAATAATCTAATCCAAAAAACTGGTACAGTGCGAACCTAAGTAGATGAAGAAAGTGCTGCTTTTTGACTTGTCATCAGTATTGGACATTGGTTTTTTAATCATTAAAATGCATTTTTCATCTGTTTGCAAAGGCTCCTGTACTTTGAACTAATCCTAAAGACAGCACTTCCGTTACCAAACATGACTAATGTTTGAACTAATGGAAGACAAGAATATTGCCTGCAATGGCTTTTAGAGGGGGCATGGCTAAGCTTGGTCAGGCCATGATGGTGGGTTTAAAAGGTTCTATAAACCATGAGTTTTCTGCCTTCTTCATTCACTGAGACAATTTGACAACATCCTCCTCTCTCAAGCAGCCAACACACATGAGTACAATTACCACAATGTCATGAGCAGAGGCCTGTGGAGCTCAGCTGAAAGCTGTTACCAGGATTCTGGAGCAGGACCACAGGCAGTGCCATAACTACCAACAGCCCACTCTGCACTGCTTCACCAGTCTGTTGTTTTCTGCATTGAAGATGCACAGCATCATCATGAAGGAGCACAATATATGATCCAGACTTATTTCATACAAACAGTCTCTTCTGTGCTTGCTTTTTATCATTCAAATTTGTTAAATATTATGCAAAAATGACGTAACACATGCTTTTAATTTCCAATTCCAGTTCCATAGGCCCTTTTTTTAGGGAAACAATAAAGCAGCAAGATTCATTCTAACACTCTTCAGTCACTACAAACACAGGAGTAATAAGGCACAGTACACACGTAGCCTAGTAATTGTTAGGTGCTAGCCATTCCCTTCTGTTCCCAATCCACAAATCTGGTAATGTCACATTTCCCAGTGTGGGAGTATGAATTCTCAGCTCAAGCTGTTGAGACACCTCCTTACAGTTTCTGGTGGCTGCACTGAGGCAGAGCATTTCACATGAGTCTCAAATCCTCAGTATGGGCTTCTGTGGTCTAGGAGTCTGAAATCCCCTGGGCCAAAGTTTTTAAAAATGACCCCTGGCACCCAAATTATAGATTTATCCTAAAGCTCCACTTGGCATGCGTGGGGTCCATTCTCAGCTGATGGAAGTTGGCTCTGCTGCACTAAAGCCAGAGAAGCCAGGGGTGATTCACACCCCTGAAGAACTGGTGAGAAGCCTTAACAGTCACTAGAGATAGCTTTTAAAAGCTATTCTCCACCATGATAGAAAGCATAAGGCAGACAAAGTACTAGAAGCTTTTATCTTTAGAATTTCTTTTAAGATTCTTTTCTGAGGACTAAGATGACTTTTACTCCCAAAATGAACATCAAACTATACAGTGCAACTCTGGAGCTGTCAGTTTAACATCTGCAAAAAGAAAAATCATAGCGTAGCAATACTTTCAAAAGCACAGTTTAGTCAGTGAAAGATAACATAGTTACATAGCAAGAAATTGTGCTTGAATTAGAGTATGAGGAATCTGGAAGAGTTAACTCAGTGCAGACAATAAACATGGAGTGGATGATATATAAAAAGGGCATTCAGTTAGGCAGCTTACTGAGTGTTTGCCAGTAAAGTACAGAAAAAAGTTGGAAACCTTTGTGGTACAGAAAGAACTGTGTTTAAAATGCTTGAGGAAGAGAATGTTATTGCAAATAAAGAATGGTTCTAACTAAGAACATCTTATTAAACTGTCTGAGTTTCAGTTTGGTCTGGTTTTCCCACAATTATATTATCATGGACTAAAGTATGACTTGGATTATCTGCCTGTGCAAATGGGGAAGAATGAAAAACAACCAAATAAAATGCTTCCTTGCAAATCTGTATTGCCTGTCAGGAGATTCCTGGGCACACAGGAAGAGCGGAGTGCAAATGCTTACTGGGTTTAAAGAACCAGCAAGAAGGAACAAACACATCTTTGCCTTTAATACATCTTCCTTCTGGGACTCTCCCAACCTACACGCTGTCCAGAGAGGCTCAGGCATAGAAAGATAGGAGTGAAAGTGAAATTATTATCTTCAGAAACTGTGAGGAGCAATGGAACATCTTTTACTTTGAGAGGTGCTTCAAAATCAAATCTGCCAGGGTTAGGAGTGGCTGAAGAGGCTCACATAAAAATATCTTTTCTTAGATATCCTAGGTCTGTACTAAAAACCCTCCCAAGAGAGCAAAAAGGCTGTCTGAGAGCCTCCCCCTTATCCAGCTCTGTTCAGCTCATTAAAGTTTCAGGGGTCTGGGGGCCCTTTCACAGTTCCTAAGTACAGCTCTACGCACCTGAATTTTTGTCTTCCCTCTCCTGGACTGCTGCCTTTCATTGTTGTTTTGCTTAGAGATACTGCCTCTCTTTTCAGTGCCCCTCCCGCCCTTTAGTTTTTTGAATCCTCCTTCCCACAAGACTGTGTTCAATGTCAATTAATTTATTTACTGAACACATCAAACAAGATCCAGTTTCATCTTCCCTGAGAAATGTATACCTCCAGTCTCTGCTAGATTATTGAGGCAAACAATTAATTCAATCAAGAAATTTATATTAAAGGGTGCTGATTCTGTCAATAACCTCGTTTCCTACTTCTCAGAGGTTGCACTGTTTCACTCAGTGACCTCTTGCTCCACGTACTTGAAAAAATAACATTCCGCTCTTATGATTACTTGTCAATCTTCCATACATTATCTACCTTCTGGTTTTCTTTCTAAAAAAAGAGTTTTTATAACTACAAGGTGAGTTGTGTGAAGAAAGAAATTGTGAGGAAAATAAAATCATGTGCAGGATTATGAGATTATGCATGGCTTGATATGTATGTATTAATACAAGAATAAGTACATGCAGTATATGTGAAGGACTGCAGATACTTGACTATTTTTGCTTTCAGTGTGAGGTTTATGTGATATACTGACATTTGGTATTCCTATAAACCATTTGGAACAGTAAGTTAAGACAACATAAGTTAAAGCCTTACAGAATTTTTTTTAACATTAGCATTTTAGATATAAATATATGTATTTTATACCCTTCTCAATTCATTACTGCATTATTCTGATGTTATGTGGTTGTGCCAGATTTCTCTATGCCAGCATTAAAATGGCAGAAAGGAAAAAACAAAAAATACAGCAGAAAGAAGGCAGCCATAGAAGGTAGTCATCTCTCAGTAGAACAAAATATACTCCTTTGGGGTGTAACAGTGAACTGAACTGATGCCAGCAAGTTGAATTGTGTATAACATAAGCTTTCAGATTTCAGGAAAAATCCATGAAACTTATCTCTGTCTCATGCTTTGGGGGGAACTGGGGAGCAAGGGTGGGCAGAACTAGCCTTTCTATTTGCAATTCTGGCAAAGAACAGTCAGGAAACAAACCTATTCTGCCAAGATCTTGTATCCATACCAATCTGTGTTCTGTTAGGCTATTCTTTTGAACACTTCCAGAGAACAGAGATGCTCTGCAGAGGCTAAAATACAAATTCACAAAAATTAGTGGGATTCCCACAAATATATATAGGAATACAGAAATACAGATGACCCAACCACAACTTGTTCAATTCTTTTTCTAGTTAGTCTGTTTAATTCAATACAATATATTTCTGTGAAGCAAAATCACTATTATGGAGAATAATTTCCTGATAGTGCAGGGATATTTAAATGGACTCATCTGTTCCAAATGGAGGCTTCACCATCTGTTCTGTCCTTTTATTACAAAAAGAGAGGGAATATAACTCACTGCATCAGCATGTAAAGCCCAGCATTGAAATGATTTAGATGTACGTGTGTGTTCTTTACGCACCTGGTATGTTTTCTCATATACCAAACACAAATCAGTGGGAAGACCTGTCTCTTTTAACCTAATAAATTCTCTGATCTAGTGCCTTTATTCCTTTCTCATAGCAGTAGAAATGGATGGCCAGTAGCTTGCATTTTATTAGGACAATTATGACCCTGCTGGTGTCCTGCAGAAGTTATTATCTTTATTGGGCAAACATTTTGTGATACGATTTACTTCTCTACAGAAAATGAGCCTCAACTCCTATTCATTCCCTCTTGCTGGGCCTATATATATGAGTCATCCTGGACAGAAATCTTGCAGGACCTGTCAGAGGACCTGTGCTGAGGACCTGTCAGAATGCTGAAAAGCTCTGTTCTTCCAAAGGATTTCACACAATCTTTTCTAACACCACTTACAGAAGACCGTAAACTCCAAAATGCATGACATCGTATCATTTTTCTTTTTTAAAAAGATAAATTTAGCTGTAGCTTAGGAAGAGAGGTGCAAATTACCACATCTCATACTCTCTATACCAGGAGACTGACTGCACACTCAATGCAGGTGTTAATTCAAAGCAAACCCTCAGGTCCTACCTGTGTTGTAGCCCCTCCCAAGAGCTGGCCAGGGTCGATGGTTTTTCCAAAGGTTGCCCAAATACCAATCACTCTGGTTCTCCACTAAGCCAAGAACTTGCTGCCCTGGAAAATGAGCAAATTGCAAGAAGATCAGTCAATCAATGGAAAACACACAGGAAATCTGGAGGGGGACAACCAGTGGAGCGAGAAGGCAGAAGCTGGGGTGCTGCCTTCCTTCCATGCCTTCAGAAGAAGCCAGCTAATGTAACAGACAAGCAAGCCTGGCACAGTAAATACAGCACGGCTCATTTCTTCCCTTCTTCCCTTCTTCCCTGGCTAGTCTGAGTAATTAAACACTGTGGGAACCTTTGTCATGCTGATAGAAATATGTCACCCAGAAAAACCTGAATGCTGCTTGATTTTGGAATACAATGATGGAGAATCCTCCTAGTGAGAATTAAGTGTTGGTAAAATGATCATCTAATATGAAGATCTGTTCATACTCTGATGGAGATAACATAACTGAAGAACAAGGCTCAGTATAACAAATTATTCTCCTCTGCTCCTCCCACTAGTTTCATGGATTTTTTTTCTCAGCCACAAAGGAAACCCCTTTTGCTCTGAAAAATACTGGATTTGAAGAGTTTACCTGCATAAGAAGTTGCACTGTTTTAATTTAAGAGAGTAATTTAAAAGTAATTTAGGTATGCCTGTGCAGAATGCTGCATAGAAACTATTACCTCAGCTTTACTGCAGTTTATCTTGCATTGATTAGCAGCTGGCTTCAGCTAGAGTAAAATGTATTTTACATCAAATGTGTCTAGAAGGTTTGCACTGCTTAAAAATCAGCCAAAAAATGACTGTTTGTATAGATAAGGACTTAATTACACATCCTAAAATGAAGTGTATAAAATGTAAATTAAGAGAAGTGATTGAAATGATGCTGTGGTAACAGAGGATGGAGGGAAGGGGAGAACTGCATTTGGATATAGTCAGAGAAAGGAAAAGGAACGGTGCTTTGAAAGAGGGACATGCTCAGTGAGGGCACTGAGACTGGTACTGGAAATTATTTTGCAACCTTTTGAGAAAGCAATTAAGCATCATGCTTTGAAGACTCATTTTCAAATCCCAGCTATGCTCGTAAAATTGTGTGTATGGTCACAGCAGTGCACTGAAAGCCTGAAATGACCATTTTATGTTGCTTACATAGAACCACAGCTATGTGTTACTAAAATTTCAGCATGGTCCAAGACAAGGTCGGGCTGAGAACAGACATAAAGACAGATATGATTAACTCAATTTTATAATTGGCATGAGAGGTGATTGCAACACTCTCCTGTGGTATCTGTAATTCGGTGGAATGTCAGTAACCCAAACATATCTTGAATGCTGTTTCAAAGAATGTGAGCAGCAGTGATTGGCCAATGCACACAGAAAATTAACCAGAACACCAGGAAAGCATTCAAGGAGTGAATGGAAATCAATCTAAAAATAACTGAGAGACTACCAAGTCCACTCCACACCATTCCAGCATCATCCTGCTCTATCCTAATGACAACATGTCGCTCCTCATCAGACCTTATTTTCCACTGATGTCTCTCTTATTCCATTACATATTTATTATACAGTATACATAATTTTTCACATTAGATGTCGTAAATATTTTTTTAAGAATGTGGAAAATATGGGAGAGAGCAAAACGATCATATCAAAGACCCATTGGTGCTACTGAAAACTGGTAATACTAACAGACTGCAATGCACAAGGAAATGAAGGAAATTACAAGCCAGAGGCAAACATATCCTAAGCAGCCCTGGTCATACAGATAAACCATAGCATCTCTCAACCTGTGAGACACCTGAAACACACTGGAGAGCATATCAGACATCACAAGCCATATACTGTGAGAAAATATGAAAGGGATCTCAACTGGCTGAAAGGAGCCTAAGGCAAAAAGAGGCCAAAGGACACCATTTAAACCAACACTTGTTGACTCCAAGCTGGAGGTCTACCTGTTTATAGCCACTCCCTTACAGCTGAAGTAGAGTAAATTAAGATAAGAAACACTGGCTAGTAAAGGACGAGGAGAAAAAAAACAAACAACAAACTGAAAAAAACCAAACCGGAAAAAACCCCCAAAAAACAAACAAACAAACAAACAAACAAAACCAATAGAAAATGCAGTGCAGCTGGGCTGGAATGGATTGGCACTGCTGGTAGGAAGAGATTGACCCTGCCCATAATCTAATAGCACATTTCACAACTCAGCAGTCCACAGACCCTTCTCAGGACAGTACAGCTACCATCAAAAGAAATGTTAGAATTCCATTTGCCAGAAGCAGGTACCAAACTTTTTTACCATGGAGCATCAATCTGCTTTCATTATTTTAGCCTCATGGATTTCCCAACATGCTACAGACTTCAGCCTTTAATCCAATGAATAAGAAAAAATGAACAAACCTTAATGCTTGTTAATGGTTTTCATTTCCCACATACCAGTCCAAAATCTCATTTCTAACAACTTACCCCTGAAATACTTATTTCTCAGTTATAATTTCTCATGCCAAAATAAACTAAAAAAGGTTTAGGAAATTATGTTTGCATGTATTTACTGTAGTTGTATAATTTACTTCTGCATTTTCCCTTTATTTTGAAGACACCAGAACAGATCTCACTTTCACCAGAATTCCCTGAGGTTTGATATAGCACACGAATGAAGGCAGAAATGAACATCATGTAAGCTTTAGGGCTCAGATACATGGATCAGATAATGTGACTTACTGTGTATTAACTGAGCTGGAATAACTGCTTGTACATATCCTTTTAGCTTGTCACAAACACACAGTAAAATGTATGAGCTGACATGCTTTGGTTTGCTTTTGCAATGGCCTGGGAATGTGCACACACTCACATACTGTCCTAGGGTAGAGCATTATGCAACTTGTCAGGCTGTTGTAACTCTTGCTGGTGCATAAAAGCCTATTAGGCAGATGTGATGGCTTGTCTCCCAAGCCACCTTGGAGAAAATTATGGAGATATGCTTTCCATCTTCTCTAGTTATATTTCTATTTTCTCTAGGCTGCAATAGTGCTGCTGTCTCTGCCAAAGAAGAATATATTTTTTATCTCCCTTTACATTGTCTCTGTGATCTTGACTTAAGGCAGAAGTAATCCAGAAAACAGAACTTCAGCTGCATAGCAAACATTAATGTTTCGAAAAAGGTTTTCATTCTGAATCAATATAGGAAAAAAAAAATCAGAAATCTTTTCTGGAAGACATTCCCCAAATATTTTGATCTGAAGATATCAAAATAACATCTAAGAATGTACAACCAATGTTAAGTAATATAAAACAATGTGACACATAATACAGATGCATAATATATACCCTATAGACCACATTATTCCATGTCTCAAAGTTTAAACAAAACAAAAAAAAATCTGAAGTTCTGTCCTAATTGCAACCAACTAAAAATTCACTCAAAAGCTTTCACTCAGAGGTTTAATCAATTTTTGTTTTTTAATGAATCATTGTGAGATTATCTGTCCACTACCAGCTAGTTCATTTAGTTATTTACTTTTTCAAGTGCATCACAAAGTAACAGATATGAGGCACTGGCCAAAGGGATGTGTGGTGTCAAGCAGGCATGGTGAACAGCTCTCTGACCATGCACCAGCCTGTCCCTCTGCCACCCTTTGTGCCTTCCCTGCAAGGTGCTCACAGTTCTGCAGGAACTATCACCAGGGTCACTTCACCTCTGATACCTCAGTCTGAATTCAGGTTTTCTGGCCAGGATAGACTAGAGTTCCCTCCCAGCACGGCCTTTTGGAAAAGGCAAGCATAAAAGAGTTATGTGAGCTATTCTTCCAGCAGATGAGAACATGGTGCCTGCCGTTAATGGATTTGAACCTTTCAGCATTCTGAGCTGCTGCTTTCTTCTTCCTAAGAGTTATTATAATAAAATACCACAACTAACAGCAAAAGCTCTATCATTTTCTGTTCTGGTCCTGCAGTTATGATTAAGTGCACTCCTCTCACTCTCTGTTACTCCAGGCACAAGTTAGCTTATGAAAATTAAGCTGTCTTTCTTACTTCTTCATACATCACCACTAACAGCCAGACAAGAGAAAACAAAGCTATGATTCTGGCATGACCACAGTGAAAAATTACCGGACAGGCAGAATTACAGCTGGATTGCTGGGAATGGGGCTGTGTGCTGCCTGGATGTGGGTTGAGACTTCTCCAGAAAGCAGCTGCAGCTACAGCATTCTGCACAGAACAGCTGCCTGACAGCTCTCGCTCGATAAGAACCTTGGCTGTTGCTGGGAATAGGTTTCCATGGAAAAGGCACTTCCTAACCTGACAACTCAATGCCTCCAATTCTGCTTTTACTTCACAGAATTTTGGGGGCTAATGGAAGGGAAAGCATTATCCCGTAACTCAGACACTGAAGGGGACTCCAGACCTTAACTCAGCTCCCAGCTGTGAAACTGATTTCTTGGGTGACACTGAACAGCCCCTTGCTCAATTCTCCCTGAAAAAAACTTTACTCCTCTGCCTTTTTGCCTATCTCACATATTGAAAATGTAAGTCATCAGAGTTAGTACGTGTATGCTGCGTTCTACTGAAAGGGTAAGAGCAGCAGCATGTGGCCAGGCTGAAGCTCCATCCAGCACGGAGTTGTCTCCAGCAGCAGGGAGAAGCAACTGTGCAACATGAAACACAACAGTGCAGCTGTACGGTGGCACTTCTTAATAGGGGTGCTCTAGATACAGTGACTCAGCACAGGACACATCTGAAAATGTATCTGCTTTTACTTATGTTAGGTCTGGTATCTGCTGCTTTTGCTTGGTGCCACTCTTGGTGCCTGTGAACGATATTTTCCTATTCTGCCCTAATTTTTTCCTGGTTTTGAGGATTTCATCTTCTCTATAGTCTATGGTACACAGGACCTTAACCTCAGCTCTTGCCTTGATGCATTTTGCTATTACAAACAATAAAAATACTAGTAAAAAATATAGTTATTACAGCTACTTTCAACACCTTCTTTAGTGGAAGCTTTTTTTTTCTTTTAAACCTATAGTGGCTTTTACATGACTCCACTGCAATTAAAGTAAGAGCACTAGATCCACTGCAAACACTTTGTATGAATTGCACTTTCTCAGGATATCAGACTGTTTCCAGAAAGGGGAAATAAAAAGGCATATTAAAGAGGAAGGAAGGGCTAGGGTGTCACCTTCTGATTGTCCATGGCGAAAGGGTGAACTGGTATCACAGAAAAGTTTAGTTCTCCTGCTTGTTGGATTTGCAAGATTTAGTTGTATTTGGTAGAAGCCTTCAAAGTTAAAATCAAGTGCAGAATAGTTTTCAGCCTGTAAAAACCTAATAAGTAAGAAATTTCTACACTGTGTAGACTATTAAAGGAGAACAGAGCAGAACTCTGTCTTGCTACTTCTAGCTACTCTAACAGCTATTGTTTAGATAATTAGGAATTTGATATAGACACGAATGCTGGAGCTACAGCCAAATACTACCAGAGCAATGCATGTCTTCAGTGTAAGCTGAAAAAGAGGAAAAGGACTCAACAAGAATTTAAGATTCAAGCTTGGCAGGATTCAGAACTGCAGCATTCTCTTCCCAAAATGGGACACAGTAAGAGAGAATAAAAAACTGACAGAAGGGAAGAGGTGAAAACGTACATATTCTGAATGCTGGAAATATTCTAAATTGGCCAGTACCAAGCCTGACGAACACTGTCCGGCCTAGTTGAATCCATACTGGTGCAATGAAACAAGTTATTTTCCGCATGATTCAGAGTTAAATGTTTGATTAATGCCCTTTGCCTCTTTTCTGCTTCTCCTGATTTCTTTTTCTTTAGCCTTTAAATACCTGCAGAAGACACCCTTCCTTTCTGAACTGTGTGAGGCCACATCCTCAGCTGCTATAAATCAGCATTATTTCAGTGAAATTCATGTACTTAAGCTTACTGATACCAGCTGAATGTGTTCCACTTCATATTAAATCTTGCCTGGATGACTGATCCTTTCTTGACGGCCTTCCTGTCCCTGACCATATATTGGTTCATACAAAATATGCGGCTTCTAAAATCTTCCACTTCTCTTGCCACATCTCTCATCCACCTTTTCATATCACTGTCAAGTTCAAGTTCTTCATCCTCACTATTGCTGCCCTTTGCAATTCTTGCACTGTCTATATAAATGCATGTTTTTCCTGCTCCCAGGCTCATTCCTCTCTTCTACTGCCATGTCCTCTCTCATTCCTAATACAGACTCCGTCTTCTCATGCAACAAATGCTCTGACTAACCTCTGAAAATTTATTTCAAGCACAAAATCCCTCAGCACTTTCCTCTATAATTTTATTTTAGAAATTTTACCATGAATCCAATGTAAAATACACACATGAAACTTTGTGTGTACTCTATAACACAAAGTGTGCCAGACCCTAAAAATACAGTCTGACACTATCTCATACACCTGCATGGTCCAGGATACACTGTGTTCAACAGAATTGAATACTTTGACCTCTACTGTGTATTTTTCACAGGTGTGCAAACACGTAACTGATATATGCGTTATATTTGTATGCACACATTCACATGCACGTGCATATATATACATGCATAAATATGTACAGGTATGTGTGTGCAAGTGTACAGTCTGCCACGAAGAACTTCTTTATTACATATGGAAATGTGAAGTTTCAGGGGAAAACGCCTCTTGCAAAAGTTAAACTTTTCTGCTTTATATCTCATTTGCATTAAGTACATTGCTGTTTCCCAGCAACCATTACTATTCCTTAGTAGACTAAATACTCATGGAGAGAAACTGCATGGACAGTTATTAAGGCACAGGTTGGATGAAAAGGAGGCGAAAGAGTAGCTCATTGAATGTACAGCGGGTTTGGCTCAGAAGAGGAGAGGATGGCTCCACAGAAGCAACGTGTGCATAGTACACAGGTGCCAGGAGAAGAAGAGAGGATACAGGCAGTGGATACCTGACAAGAATGGATGGTAGACAAATGAAATAGAGGTAGATACAATATATCAAGAGCAGAGAAAGTCAAGAGTCAGGTGGACTCGATGGAAGAGAAAAGAGAAAGTGAAAGGAATAAAGGCAAACTCTGGCAATGCTTTAACAAGGATGTAAAGCAATGGTATCAGCTGACTTCTGGGATGGTGCTGGGCCAAGGACAAAAGAAGTTAAAGCAACTCAGACCAGAGAAGAAAAATAACTTGACAAGAGTCTATATAGAGAGAAATATGACAAATGTTTTGTATGTGGTAGGAGGGAGGATTCAAAAGGCATACATAAAAGGTGATCGAGGGGATGCAGTATACAGAACTGAATTGAGAAAGGTTGGAGTGAAGACCTAGGTCTGATTCATCTTCATAAGGAAAGATGAAAGAACGAAATCAATCAAGAGAAGAAAACATATTGGGTTTTCACTCATCTTCTAGTGTCCTCCAAGGAGCTTGTTAGAAAAATTAAGAGGACAGTGAGAAGTCCAGCAAACCCCAGCAAAGCTAGTCAATCTATCATTAATGTTTGCAGCACTTTCATCTGCAGAATTTCACGGAAATGGATTCTCTGCTGAGCACAAGAGGGTAGGCGTAGAAAAAACTTTTCATTTTGCAACAAAACTTTTTGCAGTTTTCTGTGCTCCCTTCCAAACTGTACCCATTCTGTGATATGCCCAACTCAATGCCATGAAATGTGCGCTGGCATGGAGTCTAGAGAAGAATGAAATGGTTGTGCAACTGTGAGCTTGAGCAGAAGAGAGGCCCATACCAGCTACATGGGCTGCGGAGCCAGTCCTTCCTCACCTTAGTTTTTTTGTCACTGTTTATAGTACAAATTGTCCCAGCAGTAGAACTGACATCTAATTAACAATAGAGAGACTTCACATGAACCTTTTCCAGCTGGTAAATACTCTTTTCTAACCAGGCTGCCAGCAAGATGTACCCACTACTCTGCCTACATACCTTTCTTTTCTATGCACACCAATGGCTTTTCCCTTATCATGGTCTCCTTTGAAATTTTTTGTTTATTCAATATAGAACCCCACACTCTTGTAAAACTGAAAATTTTTTTCTCTGAAAGCAGTAAAACATCCTTGTGAACAAAGTCAATTCAAATCCACTCCTTCTAATATTCAAGCATTGATTTGAGAGAAAGGGTCCAGAGTTTCAGGAATATACAAGGTATTAAAACCACTGCTTGAATTTGGGCTATGAAGGAGTAAACGATCACTGAACTTTTTTTTTTTTTCAGACAAAGATAATGCAATAAAACTATGACGAGCAGGAGAGTAACTATCCATGCACTATGACTCTGCCTGCCTTAAGTGCATCAATTTTATAGAGAGGATAAGGTTCTGATATGTACATTTTTGTTGGCACAAAGCCTATCTGTGAAACGTGTCTCAGTCACAGGGAGCCAAGCAGCAGGGCACAGTGTGTGATCAATAAGGCTCTGATGCAATGCCTTTCAGTAGCAGCACTTAATTAAGGAGAATTTATAGTAGGAGAAACTGAGGATCATGGTGATGGAGTGACACTTCCAAGGTCACTGGAGAGGTAAGTGGTGATCTAGGAACAGGCGCCAGGACTTGTGAGACCCATAGAACAAATTTTAGACACCGAGAGACTGTCCCTAATGATAGCCTAGTGCCTAAACTGTCATTGTCAGTAATCACTCAGAAATTCCCATTCAGCTCACCTTTGAGCAGCTGTCAGCTCACTCGGTCCATTGATGGCTGAGTTTTTCCTTGCCACATCTCTGCATGCTGTGTGCTGCCCTGACACAGATTTACTTTGGGTACATCCCTTGAGATTTCAGGCATGTCTCATCACTTTCCTATTGACATTCAGGCAGCTGCATTTTTCAGCAGTGATGTTAACAGAATGATCTTAACTCATATTTGCACCAGGTAACAGAGGTTCGAAGTTGTCTGTCTCCCATTTTCACCACATCACTGCATCACTACACTTCATCAGCTTTTAGTGATTGTTGTCTGAGGTTGCTGGAACAGTAAACTTCTTTGTTAGCAAGGAATTAGAGAAAGAGTAAAAGCTTCCTAATATTCTAAAGACAGATCAAGGAAACTGTGCAAAGCTTCCTACTTCATATCCTTTTGGGCAGTTATCATATATTAAGAGCAAGATATTAAACCCACTTCATTTTTATTTAAAAGGAACAAATCTTTTGAATTGATTAACACACCAAGAATGTTTGTAAGCAAGAAATCAGTGCATGAGAATCAGAGAAATCCCAGAATGCAGAAGCAGAGGCAGAATGCCCCCTGCCCAAGATGAGCAACATGAAAAGAGTTGGTTTTCTAGTGACAATAAAAAAATCAAAACAAATCAGAAAAAAACCAACCAACCAAACAAACAAAAAAACCACTATGGAAAAGGACTGCAGTCATCCACTTAATGTGAAAAAGGTTGCCAAGTTATACTATGTGGTGTTGAAATCCAACTATGTTGACATTATTTTCCCCTCTGTTGGGTTCATTTCTGTTAAAAAAATAAACAAGCTTTGCATTTCCCTTTGGCTATGTGGCTTTACCAGCCTCTGCAAATTCTTCTAGATGAAAATTAAGGAGTCTTCTCTTCACTAGACACAGACTGCAGTAAGATGATGCTACCTGCCTAACACTTCTTGCCAATGCTATTAAGGGCATTTACTACACTGACAATTGGTTTGTGTAAACAGATCACTTTATCCTTTTAATTACGGGCTTCAAGACAAGTCAGCGCTCACAAACACTATTGCTAAGAATTATTTATGCATCAGGAGTATCAGACAGTAAGATGACACAGCAAATATTTGTTCACACCTAATGATTAAGCACAATTAAACGTGTATCAGGAAATAGGACAGAGCTCTGATACCAAACAACAACTTGCTGTTTTGCATCTTGAGCCTAAAGAGTAAGAGATGCTTCTGCCTGATGCCGCAAAACAGTGGTTGTATCAGACATCTTATGCTGTAGTAGTGAGCTCAAGAGTCTTGGAATCTGTTCCTTGATCTTACATTGACCAGCTGTGCAATCAGAGACAGGTCACCTCTTCAGTGAGCTGCAGCCTCCCTAAATAGGGCATGATTCTGCACTCAGGCCGTAGAGGAGAAGAAAAGAACAACTTGAAAAACAGAATAGAAGTGTTGCAAGTTATTTTCTCAGCAAGAGATGGAATATTGCAAATACCTAATAAATGTGCAGAGAATTGGTCTCAAATTTGGAAACAACCATCCTTTCTCTATATTCTTCTCTGCCTTTCAACCTGTACTCTGGAGACATCTGGATGCAAAGGGTAAAGTGGTTGAGATGTTCTCTTGCTGGAAATACGTCTGTTTGCAAACCCAACTTGAAATCATACATTGCACTGGCTCAGTTTTGCCAGCATGTCCAATACTACAGAGTCATGATGGGCACAAAGGTAAAATTAAGTAGCCACCTTGAGCTCGTGTTGAGCTCAGTACCTCCAAGAATAAATCGTATGGGATGCCTTGTGCATTGCTAGCAAGCATTTAGTTAGTTTACTTTCTTAGTTTATGGCTGTTTCCTACATACATGACACGTGCTGCTAGCATGACAATGAAACAGTTAATATTCCTGATGCAGAATCCAGTAAGGCTTGGAAAAAGCAATAAAAACAACAATGCAGTTAATAAAAAACAACAATGCAGTTAATATTTCTGATGCACAATCTAGTAAGGCTTGGAAAAAGCAATAAACCCCCATTCTTCAATCTTTTGCAGATCACTCTTTGTGGAGAGCACCAGTGGTTCTCAGATGTTTAACAGAGGTCTATCTCAGCACTGACATTTCCCTTTTGTCCCTGTTTACTGGCTTAGTAATGAGTGATTCCTGTTGTTCTGAAGAATCCTCAAGCAAAGAGGAAGAAGGCTATCTCAACTAAGTGAAGGGATAAAAACAAGTTTTATGAAATTCAGCTTAAGTTCCCTCTCTCTCCGTTGTTTAATTATTTAGTTAGTGTAGGTCTAGCTTTAGTTAAGACAAAGATCAAAAATCTGAGGCCAATAGTACACAGGAAATACAGAATTTTATCACAGCCCTGAGTCAAAGAGTCTTTGAAGTGTTGCAATAGAGTTGAAGTCCAAAGGCAAAGAGGTGAGAGATTAGCAGAAGGCACCAGTTTCATTAAGTAGATCTGTTGCTAATAACAGGAAGAAAGGGCACGACTTGCTGTCCACTGAAACACAAGTCCCATAATGTATTCTGCACATCATATTGTTCAAGCCTCTAATATTTCATTCATTGATTTTACTGTCAAATGAAAAGGCATTTGTTTCAAGTGGCATTTAGTGAGACAGATGGGGAGAGACCCAGAGTTCATTACTAGGAGTTTGCTCACTGGATAAAGTTGACATTATGTGATAAAAAGCAAGAGGAGGGCAGAAGTCTACTGGTCCTAATGTTTAGAAGGGTCTTTTTGGTTCTCCTCCTGGAAGCTGAAGGGCTTTGCACATGGTCAGGCTGCAGACTGCATCACATGTCATCCGCATCTATGAAAAAGCATCACTGCAACTTCTCACACAGGCCCTCCCTCCCTGTTCTGGCTGTATGCTCCTTCCCCTACATTAGTATGTAAAACGTCACACTAGCGCCCCACAAACCCTACAGACTCCTACCTTGTAATGAGGTCAGGTTGTGTGGACCTTCTAAAAGGTTATGTGCAGGAGAGGTAAGATGTAAAATGGATTTAGGCTGAAAATAGCTAGCATTTGCTGGGCTTCAGCAAAACAACAGCATCTGTAGGCAGGCACAGCAGCAGAATTTAAAATGCCTGAGTGGTTAAAAATAAGGTGCCTATCAGCAGATTGGAACAACTTTTGTGAACTTCTTTATTAATTATGTATAGGAACTCCACCTAGATTTAAATTTAAACAACAGTATCCCTTTATTAATCTGAGTCTAATTTTACTGCTTTTTTTTAATGTGAATTTTATAGCAAGGTTTAGCACTCAAGCTTTCATTCAAAAAATACTAAAGAATCAAAATGATCATCTCAAATATTGAAAACCCCTCATATTTCCACAATAAAATGAGAGAGAGGCATGAAAAAAATTAGAATTCTGAGGACATCAAGAAGCAGGAAGCCAAGTGTACAATTGCTGCAGGAAAGCATGCAAAGGGCAGGAAGTTCTGGTATCTGCTAATCCCCTTAATCCCTACTAATGCATGAAGTGTAAGCAACATCTGCTTTATGAAGTAGTAAAACGCTGCTATGAATTTTGAATCTATCTCGCATCTCAATAAATTTTGTAATCCAAAAGGTAAAAACAGCAAGGCGAATATCAGTAAATTTCTATTTATTCATTTTCCTCTTCACCTGTCTAAGGATGAGATGGAAAACAAAATTAAAACTGAAATCTCTAAAATGGACCTAGCTAACTCACTCCCTCATAAGCACAGATATCAGATGGCACACGGTACGTGCTCTTAAAAAAGGGAATAAATGCATGAGATAAGTATGAGAAAATTATTCACAGCCTATCTGTATCATAAGCCTCTTCTGTGTTAAAGAAGAAATAAATTACAAAACAAAGGGCTTCCCTCTCTGTCTTACTTGGGTAGGAAAAAAAGAAGTCCCTCACTCAGGAGATAATCATGTCAGACCAGACCCTTTACTGGCTCATAGTTCCATGCAGTGGAAACTGATGTCACCTTTTGTCAGTCATGCTGCATAGCCATTAAGCACCATAATAAATACAAATTATAATAGAAACATATTTAATACTTTAGCAAATTAAAAATGGATTGCCTTTCAAATACTAAAAAACAGCAAGAAGTTAATATATGCATTTGCAAATTAGAAAGGCATTAAATCAAAAAAAGAACGATAGAGTGATATAGAAGACAATTTTGGCTGCGTATCGGGAAGATCAGCAAGACCCAGCTAAATGTTATGATGAAATCTTTACTTCCATTGGATTTAACAATGAGAATTAATTCACATCTCAGTCACATAAATGCAGCAGAAGCAAGCACACTAATTTGAGAAATTACCACCCCACAGGTGGAGTTACTATCCACCCAGTTCATCTTGGTGTCCAGCTATCTGGGTTAGCTGCAGCCCTCTCCACTGCTCCTCTACAATGGCTGTATGGAGAGTGAAAGGGACAGTAAGACCCCATAAAGCCTGTTAATAGCTCATGGAAAAGTACTGAAGAGATGATAGCAATAATTTCTTAAATCACTCCAGACAAAATTGTCAGGACATCAGTTTATAGCTCCAAAAGCATCCAGTAAATGGGACATTTACAGATAATCTGTTCTAATCTCTAAAAAAGGTAAATCCTTTCATAGCAGTGAGGGCAAATTTGTGCAAGGCTCCCTTCCGTATCTCACTTTAGCTTCCACCTCTGCCCTTTTAGAAGGCAGAACTGATCCTCCTTCTCCATGATTCTTTCGTGGAGGTGCACAAACATTGTACTTGCTTATAAAATCCCATTGTGTAGTCCCAGACAGACCTGCCTAGGATTTACTCTTCACAAAGAAAAGATAATGTAGGTGGTTCTGAATAACTCTTCCAGTACCATCTGTGCACAGATTTTTTTTTTTCAAATGTATCCTAAGTAGCTCGTATTTTAATCCATCCAGTTTTGGTCATCTTCTATTACAGTGTTATAAGTGACCCCCGAGTCATTTCTTAATTCCTCACTTCATCAGCACTACTTTTAGCTTGGAGCTACACTTGCTTCCTATCACCTCCTAAGTGTTTTCAGAAATAAACTTGTTCTTGACATGATTGTGTTCTGTCTAATTTGTAAGATTTTCTCTCTGTGTTCGAAGCTGTAAGATATTGATGGTCAACTGTACTTTGCAAACTGGAATGAGAAACGTAGGGATTATTTCAAGTGGTACTCACCTACTCAAGGTAACAAAAAAGAGCAGAACACAAGACCCCCTCTATAACATGTGAAATGCTAGTTTCTGTCCTTCTAGAGTAAGACGTGACCTTCTGATTGAATTTAAAGCTCTTATTCTGTCACTTAGCCCATTAATTGCATGAGGAAACAAACTCCAAGGCACACATCAGATTCTGGGACAACCATCCATTTTTTATCACCCCATGAAGAGCAACTCATCTCCTGTCTTTCCATGAAAGGAAAATAAACAATTTCCCATTTAAGCTTACAAGATCAATGCTGCAAGGAAGTAAATTGTGTGAGTATGTCTGTACTAAAAGAAAGAAGTATTTATGTGAGATGTGACTTAAGATACAAAGGCATTAAAGAGAAATTATTATCTGTTTTAGAAGGGGAAAAAAGACCTATATATCATTATCAGATTCTGATCAGCTTTAGAAACTGAAATGAACTAATGTTATTTCATTTCACGACAGATGGGAAGGCTCACCCCTCAAAAAGACTGAATGAGGGCTGAATCAAGAGCAATCATAAATTAACTAATTTGAAGGATTTTTCCCTCCTCTTTTCCTCCAAGTCTTCTAAGCTAATTTTATAGTTAATGCAAGCACAGATCTGAGAGAGTAATTATCGAGCAGGTACGACAGGATTAAGTAAACGCTCTACGACAAGACAATGCTGAACTTCTCTCACTGAACCACTACACAAATTATTTGTGGCCAGGATTAAAGTATTTGATTAAATCATCTTTGTGTAGATGAAACATAAAAATCATTTTCTAAATTGCTGCCAGAGAGAAAAACACTTCCTTTAACTTGCTTCCTACAATCCATTGAGTCTGTAGTTCAAAAACCAAAAATGATCAAAGCATCAATGACTCACTGGCAAGAGCATTAGGATAAACTGAACTACCTTGAAAGTTATCTCCTTGCATACTTTTCTCCTCCAGCCAGGATGATTGTAACATTAGGCAAATGCATGACTGGATAAAGGACAGCTTCCCAACCAGAAGGGGAAGTGTCTCTCCATGATATGAGAGATTTACACACAGGTATTCTTCTTAAAGTAAAGCTGACAGTCACTTCAATGAGCTCTTATTCAATATTAGCATTCTGCTAGAGGACTCTGAGGGAGAAAAGGGATTGTCATGTTTTTGTTTTACAGAAACAACAATGGAAAATAAGGAAACCTTGCAACTTAAGAAAAGAATGAGTGCGTGTAGAACAAAGGATTTTTTGACCCCTGAGACCAACAAGGGAAAAACCCATGAAATTTAAGACATAGATCCTCTTCCTGAGATTTGTTTTTTGTGGTACCAGAAGGCAGAACCAACATTGCAGGGTTGTTCAGTTAAGGTCAATAGCTCCAAAATATTCTCTGCCTCTCATTGCCCCCATCAGCAGCTACGAGACACAGCAAACCCAGGAGAAAAGAACTGAGAGAGAAGTATCTCGAGTTTCTGTAGACTGCACTGAAGAACATCTGAAGTCATGGCTGAGCTGAGAGAGAAATTTAAATGTTTTCATGAAAATGCTTTTTAAAGTCACAGTTAGAAAACTGTTTTGAGTAATGAACATCGGAACTTGGTTTGACTTCATTTAGCTGCAGAATTGAATGGAATAATCTACCAGTGGATAAAATGCAAGGATTTGGACTTAATTCTCTAGCCACTGTCAACTAGGATGGAATGACTTCAAGCTATTTCTTTCTATTTGGACTAGTATCTTGGCTGGAAGAAAGCCCAGTGGGGAAGAACAGCGTAGGTTATTAATGCAAATCCTTACTATCTCCCCTCAGAAGAGAAAGGTGTTGTCATTTTTCATACTGGATGTCTACTTCTTATTGCAGAAAATCAATCTTTTTTTTTTTTTCTTTTTTAATTGCAAGCCATAACAAACAAACAAACAGACAAACCAACAAAAACCACATTTATACAAAACCATTACAGATTATCAAAGAATTATACAGATTTATCAAAGAATAAAGTGCTCTGAACTGANAACAGACAAACCAACAAAAACCACATTTATACAAAACCATTACAGATGCATCAAAGAATAAAGTGCTGTGAACTGATTTTTAGGTCTAGGAAACCTTGTCAGAATCTCTTCAAATGACAACTAAGGTAAAAAATCTACTTCCAGCTAAACTTATTCCCTGTGCTGCATAGATGGTAAAATAAATAATTTTCCAAAGGGAAAAAGAAGAAAAGTTAGATAAAACAAATATTATAATTTTAGTATGATTTCTTTTCAACTCTACTCTTTGAGAAACAGCCTATGGATTCTTTGCTCTCAAAAGTAGCAAAAACAATTAATAAATATTCTATGTGCATAGTGATTAAATGAACAGTCTGTGTGAATATATATGCAATAAAACCCAACACCTAATATTCAGTAATTTCAGTGAGTTTTTGCTCACACAACTGTAAACTTGTATATGTGCATATGCAGCAGAAACTAGATCAACCCTGCTGAGCAATGTTAACAAAAAAGGAGCATCTTATAATAATTCTAATAATTTCTGGATATACTCTATTAGTAAGTCACTGTGAATGAGAGAGAAACTAACACAAAAAATATGCCTGTAACAATAACATGTGGAGGGTGGGGAAAATATGGAAACAAGCATATAAAACTGCCAATGGAAATGAATTCTACCTAAGAAATACAGTGTGGGGGTCTCTAGTAAGCTCCAAGGTGCACATATTAGAATTTTTCCATAGTATAATCCAAAAGTGATTTAAATACTTACAGCAACTTTCATAAAAAGTTTGATATATTTGTTCTGGACCACTTAACAATCATGAGATGCTGCTTAATTTCCTTTCCCATCATTACTTACTGTCAATAAATGCATGTGTGTTAAATTTAATTTTTCTTCTTTGTAATGAGTCTTAGTCTACCTGCCTGACATATTAACTGATTCTAAAATCTCATATTTGTGACATCAAATGATTTCCATAGTGACAGATTGAGACATATTCCTGAATAAGAGTGGTAAGTGGGTCATATTTGACTGGAAAGGGGAGAAAAATTCCAACCCACCTTTATATATATTTGCTTTGATTAGGCTAATAAGTAACTACAGGAAGACACAACTGTGGTACAGTTAATTTGCTGGGCACCTGTTAACCATAGAGACTTGTGAGAAAGTTTTTAACCTTATCGTGGGTAATGAAGATGCTAAGAATATATCAATCAGTTTTTGAAGATTAACTAATTTGAATCATAACTTCAGACTTAGTTCAGTACATAACTTCACTCAGTGATTTTTAGATTTTTTTAGTGAACTGTTCTGAAGAATATGCCACTTTAAAACCATGTTGCAGTAGCTTTGAACATTAAGTTCAACCTGGACTTGACACTAGAAAATCTCTGGTCCCCGTCCCTTTGCACAAGGAATTTGCTCTCTTCTCAGATTTACTTCCATTTATCAGCTTCAATTTGTACTGTAGACCATACTTGAGCAATGGAACTGTATCTCATGTCTCTGGATCGGCATTAAAATTTGATGTGCTCTGTTACATGGGCATGTGTGTCCTTGGATAATATCTGTCAAGGGTGCTCCAGTGAACACCAGTACTGTCAAGTCCTCAAAACCTGCCAGTACTTCTGGCTTCAAAGGGCAACTGAATAAAATATACTTAAGAGGGTGGTCTTATATATCAGCAACAGCATCTGCTGTGAGTCCTGATAAAGTGATTCAGTAGTGTGAGTCTGTGTGACAGGGAATGAAGACCCTTTATTTACACAAATGGACTTAAAGAAGTAAGTATTCAGACACAGCAAGCAGGTATGACTCCTTTTATCTCAAATGGAGCCACTCCAACTTGTAGCAGGTTAGAATTTGGCTCAGTAAATTTATACTACAGAAAAATGAAGAGTTTTTCATGTATTTCCTGGGTTTTATATATTTTCTCATAAAAACACCAGCTGTTGGCTTTGTTGTTGATTAGCAAACTCCCACTTTCCCATTCCGGGCAAGTCGGTGAGGAAAGCTGTCAGACCAAGAACAGAATTGCTGGCAAGGCACCCTCTGGCCAAGGCACGCTCCACGGAGCACATGCTGTGTGGGACAGGCTTTGCCATTTGGGAAACTGGGCTTCATGAACTCTAATCTAATCCAGAATAGCCCAAGTTTAGTTCCGTAGAAGAGCAAGCTAAATTAAAACTAACAACTTCCCCAAGTGGAAAGGAATCCAACCACTATTTTTGAAATGCTACCAGAATGGCATAGCAGGATGTGTATATTGCTGTTTGATCACTGTGAGAGTACATCTAATTTGATGTTTTCATGGGGAGAAACTCTGCAAGTAGAAAGTACCAGAATCATGTGTGGCCCTAGATCTTAAATTTCACAGAAAATGGTAGTACTTGCCCTCTAAAGTGTCTGACAGCTATCATTCAGGTGTACTGAAAATAGCGTCTCAGAAACCACAATGAAACCAGACAGCTACAACTTCACATATTCACAGTAAATCTTCAGTAATTATTCCACTGAGGCTAAACATGAGATAAATCAGAGGTAACTATCAATTCCCAGTGTAAAAAAGGGCTCAGTGAGGAAAATATTTATTCCTGTGAGCAATTTATATGGACAGGAGGAGCTTATCCAGGGCTAGGGGATCTACACACATAAATACAGCCCTTGCAATGACTAGGTAGGCAGAATGGGATGGAGAAAGGAACCCACAAACAGAACCCAGGACTGCAGATGCAGTTAAGTGCCTGCTTATGTCTGCAGCAGAGCTGGGAAGCAGAGCTCAGATCCCTGCTGCTCCACTTGGTGGAACTGCCCTTCTCCTTTTCAATCCCTCTATGGATTTTTATCAACTTATTTCATGAGCAACAAAGTTTGCCAATACACTGTGACAATGTTACTTGTATAAATCATGATCCATTTTTCTTGTTTCAACAGAAGAGTCTATATAGTTGCTAAGATTGCAAATTAGTTCATCTCTGCTTAAAGGATTAATTTTTTAGATCTTTTGCAAATCAGTGAATTTGAAAGAAAAAACCAGACATACAATGCTTTCCCAGAGGGAGTAAAGTCACTCCCTAGCAAAGCTGCTTTCAACTCCAAGTTCTGCTAACAAAATAGCAAAGAAAAAGCCCTCTGCACCAACTTATTCATGTCAGACATGACCTTGGGAAGTGTTTTGTAACATGTCAGAACACAAAGAACACAGAATTCAGTAATTAGCAAGCGTAGAGAGATTATATTGATGTTTTATACATATTGGTCGGTAGACAGAGGAGGGACAGCAAACAGGAATACTGAAACCACAGCAGGCTGGACAGTCAGGTTGATGAGAGTAGTTAAGAAGATTAATGTATACTCTAAACTGAACTCCCCTCATTGGTCAGTGCTCAATAATTTAAAAGACAATGCCACAGCCTTCATTTCAAGGTGACAGCAAATTCTGATGATGAAAAAACACAGCTGTAAATTTGCTTTTAATTAAAAAGCAAACAGGCTGAAGCTCCCATGTGCCTAAAAGGAAGTAATAGCATTTTGGAAACAGAGGGGAGGGATTATTATTTAGATAGTTCATTTTATTAAATAAAAGAATTCAAAGAGCACCAGTAACAGCTTTTCCACCCTAGTATCCTCAATAACATAAGATGATTACTCACCGACTTAATGAGAAAAAGTTTGAGGTTAAAGAGAAAGCAATTAAACTGACAGATTTGCTGCTACCAAGAACGGATATCCACAAAATGCAGAGCTAGGATGCATAAAATGACCAGAATAATTCATGAACATGAATGAAGATGATGAAGAAATGGATGGCAAAATTCACATCTTCTATGCCATAATACAATAGGCAGACCAGTGTCAAGCAAACTGACAGGTGCATGTTGAGATGGACACAGAAGTGACATATTCCTAATATTTATAAAAAATTGATCAAAACGATTATACTAACAGTTTATGACATATGGCAGCTCAGAAATTCAAGCAAAAGTGGCCAAAACTAGTTTTCTACAGAAGCTGGATGTTTCCAGTTAGCTTCCCTTTCTTGCTGTAAACACTTTTAACCTGCTGAAGTTTAATTACAAAACTATTTTAGTGTTAAGAATTTATGAGTTGTGGGCAGGAGCTCTTTTTCCTAGGGATCATTGAGCTCTGTAGCCTCAGGCATGCAACATCTGCCACAGCATGTGCCAGTGGGGAGCAGCAGCAGTTCGTCATGGTCAACTGTGACATTTTGCTGACTGCTCCATCTTTTTCCCAATGCTAAACTCAATGATCTTAAACTTCAGCCTACATTTCAGCATCAAAAGCCTAAGAGGAAGTTAGTACTTCACATAATCCCTGCACTTGGAAAGACCACATTTGGCAGATACTGTTCAATGAGGGGGATAAAAGAGGACGATGGTGGAGAGCAACTCTTGGCCCTGAATCTATTAGCCAGGACAGGCTCCGATGTTATCTGCCCTAACTCAATGTTGTATCTCAGCGCATCATCATTTTCAATCTTGCTGAAGTCAATGAGACTACTCACGAGCTTTAACACTTCAGCTTATGATTAAGTACTTCACTAAATAAGGTCATTAAATTTAAATTGTAGATGCCTGCTAGGTACTCCTGAAGGTTGTTCTCTCACCTGCAACATATTCCCTACAGGCTCATGGCTGGCAAAACAAGTGGCTAAATAACATCCAAATCTGCATGTCAGCAATCCTCCCACTAAACTTAAGACACAGGAAATTGATTGATTCAAGCAGGAGCTGTGTTTACCCTACTGCTGATGTAGGGAAGAACAGAAACATGTTATGGCTTGTAGAAAAGACTGAAACACACAGAAAAGGAAAAGCGGATGAACCTGGCATACCACAGCCTCTAGCTTTAAGTAGCAAAAGCCTTACAACTGTGTTAACGCAGCATTTTGCTGCGTGTAGTTTTGCCATTTCTCAGCAGGAACTATTAGTGCAACACAGTATTTTGCCAGTGCAGTTAACTAGCCCAGATGCATGTGCATAGGTTGCCCCTCATAGAGATATATCCTAAAGAATTCCTAAAGGATTAACACAGCTACCACAGCTTCAAACACTACTAAGCTATTTTCACTTCTCTCTATTCAGCATGCACACCTCAAACCAGCCCTCTACCCTGCTTCCTACTCCCAAACAGGCCATCAATCATAATGAAGGATATGCTAAAGCCATAATGCAGATAACAGACCATTAAAAGCTCAAATGAGACTACTAAACATGTTTCATTAATCATAGCACAATCCAGTCTTGAACCAGCAGCTACAGATTTGGTGGGTCAGTAATGGAAGGCTTCCTGCTACCCAGTTCTAGTGACTGGGAAAGGGAGTTGCCTTGAACATTCTGCCCCTCCTCCTCTTCCTCGGGTGCACATGACCTGTGAGGGCTACATTGCTGGGAAAGGAGTGAGAGAATAGAGAATAAAAATGAGAAGCCTGCTATGAAAAAAGAATGTGAATGCTCTCCAGAAAGCCTGGATTCTCAAAGGAGCCAAAACACCCACAGCTCACACAAATTTTAGTAACAGCACTTCTGAAAAACTGGCCAAACTGGCTCCTTCTCCCTGGCAAAAGGTCTTAATTTAGGGATTTGACAGAGTATCAGAAAGAGGAGTTTTCCTAGGGGCCCAAACCCCAGTGCTGATCCTACCACTGTAAAAGCATAGCAGGTAAATTTTAAAGAAAATTCTGTAAGAAAGTGATGCCCTCTTTGCACCACTTCTTATCTGTACATGTCTGGCTTTTTCCAGCAGCTTTCCAAGCCCTTTCCAGAAGAAGTCAGCAGATTACCTGCTAGGCAACTGCCAGGTGAACAAGAGCTACCTGCTGGACACACCTGGCTATTTAACCCTTCTAATGCCACATCCCTTGGCATAACAGCTTACGAGTGGCACATACATTTTTGGGTTTTTTTTAATCCAGAAGCAGGTTGGAGAAGGTGGTTTCAGCAGAGGTTATGTTGTTTTTTTGGACAGCAGAGACAGAAGACACTCTCAAAAAGACTCTAGTAACTAATTGGAGGAGACAAGATGCCGAAACTAAACAGCCCTAACAGAATGGGTCTCAAGTTTAATCCTAGGGGACAATTTGAATCAACAAACTCCTTGTGAGGAGGCAGGGTTTTACACCTTAGTTTCACCTCATTGTGGTCATGCTGAACTCCATGCTTTGCCCTTACAAAAGACTTTCAGATGAGCAGAGACATCAGGTGTTGAGATTTGTGGACGGGTTTTACTATGCAATGCTAAAAAATGGGAAGGAAGTGTTGAATGCAGAACAAGAGCTTTCAAAAACACAGCAGCAGAGGCTTGATTATGCCAGATATCTGCTGCTCTATTTTTGAGCTCGTTCTGTTCACAGAAGTAGGGATTTGATATGTTATCACTTAATTCCTACATACTAAAATGACAGCTTCTATTCTGATAATGTGTGTTTCAGGTAGGCTCCTGGAACACTACCAATTAAAAGTAGATTATCAACAAACTTTCATATGTTAATAAACCCCTGACTACTGTTGTTTGTTTTTAATGTTGCCTAATATTTTAAGATCTGCAAAACCTACTGCACCTACTTTTGCCCTGCCAAATGGAGATGAGTTTAGAGGACTCAAAATGTCCCTACTGTGAAATTTCTTGAGCACACTGTGCTTTGTGGCAGGAGTTGGAAACACTCCTAAGCATTTGGAGAAATTAATTTCCAAAAATTAATTATGTTTCTAAAGTACAGTATCTTCCTTCCTCTATGGGGTTAGGCATCAGGAGCCCCAAAAATGCCTTGGGGGTTTTTGTTATTATTGCACATTCTAGAAGTATTTAACAACAGGAAAAATTGGTGCATTCTTCTTTTTTTAAAGAGTAAGCTTTTTGCTCCTATGACTGCTATGAAAAGCAAGAAAGTGTAATACTAATGAGCCAGATAACAAACAAGAACTGGTTACTTTCTTTTTTCTTGACATCATCATTTTTAAGTAGGTCTCCCGATCTTTGAGGGTTTTACCATGGTAGACTATCCTCTTTAAAGCAGATTTCAGATATTAACCTCTCCAAGTCAGTATTTCAGGTCCACACATCCCTTCTTACCCAAGTGTTTTTTTCTCCTGTGCACAAAAGGCTGTGATTATACCTTTACTTTCTTTGGCACACCTATCGGTGTATTTTTCAATGCCAGGGTTTTGCAATGAAAGTGGTATCATTTTGGTAGCCTGCAGCTCACCAGGATACAATAGAGATGAAGAGATACTGGTCCCATACTGAGAGCTAACTGGCAGCACTTCTTGTACTTGTGTTTTGTGCTAACACCAGGGGGCAAAAATACACCACACAGTCCATCACTCCCTTCCCCTCTCCCTCAGAGAGACTGGGGAGGAGGAAAGGAAGAATAAAAGCAAGAAAACTTGGGGGTCCAGACTGAAAAAAAGCCAAAACCAACAAGCAATTTTTTAGTAAGTGGACGAAGAGAGAAGGGAAGAAAACAAAGCAAAACAAGTGATGCTAAGATCCCTCCTGTGGGTAACTGATGCCCAACCAGATCCTAATAAAAATATGTCTAGTCCCCTAAAGCCACATCTTTTCCCTTTTAGTGCTGAGCATGATGCTGAATGCCATGGAATAACTCTTTTGTTAGTAAGAGTCACCTACCTGATTGTGTCCTGTCCCAGTCCACTGAGTGCCCACCCAAGTGGTGGAGAGGCAGAGCGAGACTCATGGAAGGCCTTGATGCTGTGCAACCACAGCTCAGCAAAAGCCAGAGCATGAGTGAGCCGCCAGCACTGTTATGGGCACAAAATCTAAACCCCAACACCATATGAACTGCTACGAAGAAAATTATTCCAGACTTCCAAGGAACTTCCCTGTTACCTGCATACACAGCACAGATGAAATGAGACTGGTAAACAAAGGAGTCCAAGCCACGCTGAATATTTTAGCATGTTTAAACATTTAAACAGATGGGAGTGACCTTCAGAGTTACTGTGTCCTGGACATCTTCTCGTTATTTGGGTTTTGCTGCACTATGACCTCTTCAGGAGACCTGCCAGTGTTTCATGGACACAGTATCTCCTTGTGAGCAGTTGCCTGTCTTTGGAGCTCTGTCACCTCTCTCTGCCTGAGAATCTGCTAGGAAAGATTTACTGCCCAGTTCAGCCATCACAACCTACTGCACATGGGTTTCTTTTACAATGGTCTTTTGCCAGACATTTCACAGGCCCTCAGGCAAAAGTGACCCAGGTTTTGAGTGAGGAAGTGAAGATGGTAAAGGGGGTGAGAAAATGAAGGAAAGTATCCTGCCAGTGTAATACTGCATGAGTCAGGTGAGGTGTATCAATAATTAAACACTAAAAAGAATGAAGCAGAATAAGTGTGGATTAAAGGTGCATCCCAAATATGGGCTGGAACTAATGAGGTTTTTCTTCTTACCATCAGAGAATGTTTATTACATGTACTTCAAAGGCAGCTGACTTAGTGAGCAGTGGAGGTGGGTCAGATACATCCTTTTCACTGACACTCAGCATAAAAGGAGAAGCATTCATAATGGAACAGCTGAACTGGCTATGAAAATAATAACCCATGACTTTGGAAAATTTTAAAGAGAGGATTAAACCCAAAAATAAAAAGAGAGGGAAGGGAAGAACGGCATATTAAATAAAAACAGAATCCTGTAGTTATTTCACAGCTACAGAAAGTGTGTGCTGACGCCATACATGCTCCTCATTCTGACCTTTGGCCAGGTCCATAAAACCTGACCTGTGATACACTGGGCTGTTAAAATGCCTCTACTCTCTACAGCTGAGGCTGACCAATTAAATGTTAACAGTACTGAAAGTAGGGTAAAAAGCACCCTGATTACCAGTGTAAATACCATTGCATCGAGAGCTATTGTAGACACCACCAGACCAGAAATGCTACAGAGACCTACAGAGACAACAGTAGGATTCGGGAAATCAGAAAAAAAATAATCATGCTAAAGGTAGAAGTTAATAAGCTTGAGGAATAGAAACCCAGAGAGAAATACTGAATGGGATGAAAATGGGTGGAAAGTGGTATATTAGACAATAGAGAGCTATGATCTGTTGTGCTTTTCACAGGAGCTGAAAGGAAATGCTTGGTTCTTGTTTCACTTGTGAGGCTGCCTGGCACTCAGCCCTTGCTCCAGTTAGACCCTCCTGCCTCTAAATGGGGAGTCTTGCCTGAACTTGTAGTGTGGAAAGTACTGTGGAAAGAAAAAGTGCTGGTCCTTAATGACAGCAGACAGGCACATCATGTCTATGCAGCACCAGATTTCTAAAATGCCCTTGTAATAGAGCTGTACACAGATAAATTCAGCTTTTCTCTTGCACTCCATCGCTAAATCTCCCATCACAAGAAATCACATCAATTTGCAAGTGAGTAATTATTAACCTGCCACTGATAGATGCAATGGCATTTCAGGAACAGGACTGTGCCAGTATAACATGGGCTATAGTGTGTGGAATAAAAACAGGAGATCCTTAAACTACAGCTCAGATATAAGTACACAAATCCCAAGCTATTCCAAGCTAAATGAAAGCTATCACAACTTCTCTTTCACAATCACCAAATTTATCCACATTTCACAGCTTCCAAAATTTTGGCTCCTTCATTTTTCTTGATTTTTAACAGAATTTCATGCATTTTTATTTTTCTGGAAAAATTAATCTGTTGAGCATAGATGGTAAGAGTACTTCTAGGAGACCTCTGCTGGTCACTGAAGTCTCTTGTCTTAGGAAAAAAACCCCACCCTACATCACACCCATGCACTGTTTTCTAATTAAAAGCTAGATTCTCATCTAATTTTCCCTAATACAAATCCAAGGACAGCTTAAATTAAAGTAATGAAATTGCTCTGGATTCAGTCTATGGCAAACGAGACAATGATCTTGGCCTAATCTCACGAATGTCTCCCTTGAGATCTCCATTAGTAAAGAGTTTTTCACTGTTTTTAGTGAAAAATGCACCACATTCTTGCAAGATCCCCTGAAGGAGAAAATGGTGGGTTTTAATGTATCAATTCTACACAGCTACTGTTAAATTTTGCTGAGATCTGAGGAGAAATGGTTACAACACTCTGCCATCTCAATATACCTCCTCACCAACAGCATTAGACATACAACCATAACATATAATTAAGTAACTTGTTTCAGTTTGCATATATTCTAAGCCTGTAAGGGAAAACTGTGATGCAACTACACCTGTCTTTCTTCTCAAGTACTAGTACTAATCGTTTACAATTTCACTCATGGCAGTTTCTGGATTCTGCTGATTTCAATATATAGCTAAGAGATACTAATCCCACTTGCAGGGCAGGAAATGGGCATCAGAATTTGTAAGAGTGCTTCAAGCTTTCAGGCCAATAAAACACTTGTGACAGTTCTTTATCCTGACTCATCTGAAGAAGTTTGCCTCCTTTTTTGCCCTTTCACAAAGGACTATGAACAAGACATCAGAGATACAAAGCTCCTTGGAACAAGCTCATGTTTTGCCTGACAGCTAAGCCAGACAGAGGCAGTCTCTGGATAGAAGAACAAAAAATACCAGCTATTTGGGATATCTTAAGAAACATATCCTCAGTGCATTTTTGCAGAGGTGGACATGTAAGCATGACTTTCTCCCCGCCCTTCCCAAAAACCCTCAGCCTTAAATTACAGCTCTCCTGTCTCTGCGTTCAACTCTAGCTGCAACTTCCTTCAGAGTTTATCACTGCTTTTTCAAGTATTGATCACAAGGGGACAAAAATAATGAAAGGTGCTCTCCAGGTCTCAACACACTTTCCAGAGATTACTAACCCAATCTTTTGTTCTTAATTTTGACAACCTGTAAACCTTACAAATTGTTAGAGAAATGATTAAACATCTTCCTCTTCTACCAAGGGATAAATTAAGACTAATCACAGCTTGGGATAATGAAAATCAAATTTCTTCTACTTTAGAATCTGCCTTCCAAACTTCATCTTAAGAAATTTGCATTCCCATTTGCCTTCAGTGTGAAAGTCAGAGCTACATAGCAAGGTACCTTAGGACAGTATATTCCAACCAAGTTAGTCCAAGCCTCACTTCAGCCATGGATCCATGCTCATTAGTGCTAGGTAGTTATGACATTTCCATCCCTAGTTTTTATTTATTATATCACTAAACAGTGACCTTCATCAATAAGTCTGCACCTCATAATTTTCTACCTTTTGGGGAAAAATTAAGTACAGAACTGGCTCTCTAGTGAAGTGTGCCTCACCATTTCAGAGACTATGTTCCAGCAAGAAACTGCAGATGGACCTCAGTACTCTGTTGAAAACACATGGTGATGGGAACACATGAAACAGGTTGTAAACCATAAGAAAGGTGAAAACACTGGTGTCACACCTTCAAGGACAAAACAGCTCTGAAGCACATGAAGAACTCTTGTCACTGAAACACACTGAAATTCAAGTTTCATTTTTGCTGCCCATGCTTACATGGTACTGACTGTACTGTCTAGGGCAAGATGGTGCTGATTCTACTTTCTGCCAATACCCTGACACTCCCAGGGGGATACATTGGATTAGGACAACATCTCTTTCGTTACAGGGTTGGTAAAGAGCGTACTGCAACCTGCAGCTCCTCCTTACCTTTGCTTCACTTTAAAAGGAAATCTCTCCAAACTCTCCTTCTGCACAGGTACACATTTCAGGTCCAGATCTAGATTCCCCCCAGCATGACTCCTGATACTGCAATCTTGCTTCTTTATGAGTTTATCTCATAGAGCAATCTCAATCAAGTGAGGGGAAAAAATAGAGTAGAAATCATATTGCATAGTGGTCAGTATTCACTAATTTAAACTGAAACAGGTACTAATTTCAAGGTGGTACAGAAGTCCCTCTGAAGTTTGGCTACATGCTTTTCATGGAGTAGAAGTCAACATCAATGTTACAAGGAGGAAAAGGAAAAGGAGAAGCAAGTATTTACAAAATTTAAGCTTTGGTTTATTAACTTGAAAATTCTTGACTGGAAAAAGGAGCTGAAGAAGAACAAGGAGGAAATCATGTCCAGTAAATCCTGATTCAATTAGATGGAAGATACCTTATCTGGAAACTTCAAGATCATGGAGTGGCTTTCCAATACTATGAAAACGAAGGATAAGAAGCATTCTAGGGTGTAATTTCTCTGAACAGGTTAGAGGGAGGCATTCAGAAAGAAGGAAGGATATCCTCTTTCCAACTGATTACCACTCCCAGGGCTGAGTAATTCAGAATGAGGCCTGGAGAACTGAGGGTCAAACAAGAGGAAATAATAGCAGACTTACCTAGGCTTACAGAGGGGTCAGAAACCATAAAGCATAACTGTAAAGCGATTCGCGCTGCCTGCTTGACCTTGGCAAGGGGAATTCTTGCAAGATGCCAGCTGGAAGCTTTTCTGTTCTTTAAAACGTGCATATCAGGAATGACAAGTTTTTTCATCATTGATGCAGCTGATTACAGGAAAGTGATAGACCTGTACCTCTCCATAAAAATAGTGATCAATAACAGTCTCCACAGCTGTCTGACTATGCTTCTTTATCCTCTTTCCAAGTAAGTTGTGTGGCTTGTCATAGGATTATAAACCTGCAATAGTGTACTGTGTACCCTTTTTGCTAGGACAAAGTACATGGTCTCCAACAGGTCCATAACTTAAATTTGAAGTTTGACAGCAAAGATGCACAGTAAACTATCAGATGTTAGGAATGCTGATATGCTCCAGTGGTCCACTGCTCCAGAAAGTTACATAATTAGTAGATGGAGAGGCAGATTAGTGGAAGGAAAAGCTCCATTACTATACTTTTCGAAGCCAAGAGGCTCTGAAGAGTACAGCTGTTAAAGGTTATCATATAGGACGAAGAAAAGTCCTCAATACAAAGAGATCACAAACAATTTAGGGACTTGCCAGGTCCCAACCAGCACGAGCTTTGCAGGCTATCAGTATGCAGCTGGAGCCAGCACTCAGCAGGAATCCCTCTCAGCTTTGTGACAGGCTGCATCATTCTGCAATTCTCACTTCAGCCTCTGAACAGTCTCAAGGAGCAGCCCCATGCAGAGAACTTTAAAGAAGTCCCGTACTTTCATAGCTACAACTATCATGGGAAGTTGTTTTTACACTAATTTCCTGGTATATAATCAAAGCCTTGACTCCTGTTTTGCAGGGGTTTGAGTATTTACTCATGTGGACTGATTAGCCAGCCCCACTTTAAGCTCAATACTTCTGACCTCCAAGTTAAGCAACAGAAATTTATTTTTACTCTTTTTCTATTCTCTGTCAACCATGACATCAGATTTTTTTCTAGGGTTTAAGCATATGCTTAATTTTTGTTGCTTATTATGTCATTCTGACACTTTCTGAAACCCCTGTAGCGTATTGATATACCTGCAAAAGGCCAGTGTTAAATACGTTACGTGAAGAAGAAAAAAAAAAGGATTCTCATAAAAACTCATCCACAACAGCACATTTCTATGGTAATGCAGGACTGCTTTGGGTTGTTATGGCAACTAAACCTTTAAAAGCAACAGCATAAAACCAAAGCGAAAAAAAAGCACAGAAACAGAGCTTCATCACTGCTCTTCTAAATTTTGTAAGTAATTCTCAGTCCTCCTTCCCTACACAAAACCTAGACTGGATGTTACAGTGATCAAAATGCTTTAGGAAGATAAAGATCAACCACTTGGCCTCACGGCAATGGGTGTGTGGAGCATCTTACCTCTCTCTTAAAAACTATACTAGAGGTGCTCATACATAAACAAACCTCTGGCACCACAGAGGGAAACAAATAAAAAGGTGGTGGCAGTGACAATAGACTAATTGCTGGCTGCAGCTAAGTGGGGATGGTATCTGCATTACCAACCCTGCAGAAGGTACAGGGCAAAATTACCTTGAATTAAATGTTGTGTTAGCTCCTTAACGCTACCATGTACTTCATTATTTCCTTGGCAAGTGGTTTTTTTAGTCAGATGTCACTGCCAAGAAACTGCAGAAAATTCTAGCTATGTGCACTTGCCTCTATATAGCTTCACAGAAATTTACTGTGATATATGCTGTTTTTAAATAATCTTACATTTCAAGATATACCATCTTGACTAACTTGGGATGTGTTCCCACCTCTCCCTTTTCCTATTCCTTCTTCCTGCTCAGTATCCTTCCTCTATTCAATCTCCACATTGCATTCTCCCTTATCTACCAAGTTATGTTCATTTCCCAGTATTACATTTGAAAGAATTAAATGATCGTAAGAGTAGAATTGTCAGTGTGTGAACATTCTCTTCTAAATCTTCTGAGGTGCCTCAAAACTGATACCCCAGAAGAACATCCCTTTGCTGCCCTGCTTATGTACTTCACCTTTATGCATACCAGACCTGGCTGAGGTCACCCAACTCTTTTTACTTGTGACCCATAACAGGGAGTTAGAGTTGAAAGGAGAACATATTTAAAGATTCTTCTTCCAACTATTCACATCTTTGTTTAGTTAGTAAAAAAAAAAAAAAAGAAAAGCTGTAAGGTCAAAGCAGGAATGTTTATGTAAGTCAAGGAATACAGGAACTAGACTTCTTTACTGATAGAAGTCAGCACCATCCTGTTCACTCCAATGTTTTATAAAGGTAGTTCTTATCAGCTGAGATCCACTCTTTCAGGATTTTAGGACACCAGTGTGACACATTCAGATCATCACTTCTTAGTAGTATGGGAACGAGTATGAACCTCCAAATACTGCCAAAAATTGGTGCCAATATGACTCTGCAGCAGACTGGCAAAGCCCCAGAGAATGTCACTTTGCACCTGCAATAATGATATCCTGAAGCATACAGAAGGAAAGAGTATTACTGTCTATTAAGCAGAAGACATGTAGGAAAACAATGCAATGAATTAATGAAATTCAGGAGACCCTGTGCCACTTTCAGAGGCGATGTGCATTTCAGGAAATTGCTATCAGCATAAACTGGCAGACATTTAGAGCTGGTGACAGAAGAGAGGTGGCATTGAGTCAGCCAAGGACAATTCTAAAAGATAAAAAGTAAAATGGCTCACTTTGCTGTAGGGGTTTAGTCCTGCTCTAAGTCACACATCTCAGCAGGACAGAAGCAGTAAGCATGTGCTGGGTCCTCAGATGGTCCATGCTCTGGCACATTTGTCAACAGCACCACTGAACACTATCACCTCCTTCACTACCCACCTCCACCTCTGTTCCCACCACACAAATTCTCTTGGTGTGTCAGAACAGCACTTACTTGACAGCTCCCCTAGTCCTTAAGCACTGAGGAAAAAAACACTACATCCCCAAACAGACATAGGTGGCTTCAGGATTACACTTAGTCGTGCCAGTAGTTAATGGTTTTCAAGAATCTGTTCTGCTGACACGTTCAGTCCCAGCTCCAGAATGAATTCCAGAACCACACAGACCAGAAGCAGCTGACACAGGGTTTGTGTTATACCAAAGCAGGAATACCATCGGCTTAGATCTTGAGACCTTTTTAAGTATTTAGGCAGTGCAAAGGAAAAATAAACGGGCCCGGCTTTTCACCAGAAAATGTCTAATGTGCATCTCCTTTTACTGAAATGAACTTGGGCAAAAATTACTGCAACTATAGATTTTATACTTAAGGTCCAAATTCTTTTCAGGACTGAATTTCACTGTGACTAAATACAGGAAATAAAACATGAATACAGAAAAGCTGTGGACACATTTTGTCCCCAAGTTTACTGTATGTTTATCAATCACCTTTTACTATGCATCTAGAAGGACTAGGACAAAATTCTTTCTGTTGTTAGCAGTATCTCAGAGGACAAAAAAATGTTTACCTTGAGGAGTCAGAGGGAGTAATGCTCCTCTGTTTAACTGAACTGCTTGGCTCATGCTAAATGCAGCTAGAGATTACTGCAATGAACTCCAATGGAGTGGAGCCAGCTTGAGATTTAAGTAAAATAAAGACACTTGAGAGATGCAGAATGGAGTGGCCCATTACAGACCAAGCTAATTTTTTTTTTCTTTTAGCTTGCTAGGATTAAAATAAGATGTTCAAACTTCCCTGATTCTCTAGATTAGTTGGAAAAAGGAAGCATGTGGAGGTTCTATGTTTTCCACAAAATTGGACTGATGACTCATTTCATTTACATGTCTAACTTCTAGTTCATGTAGCTGTTCCCAGGTTTTGCTCATGGTACATTTGTACACAGTCTTAGTGCAGTTATGTAATAAATTGGTTTAATTTTGTACATGCATTTGCCTCTTCCCTGGCTGTGCAGAGAGCAATACCATGCACTCACCCTGCTGATGGGATAATCATGCCATTGACCTCTGGGCAATATGTTCTACTTTACAGCTTGAACCTGAGAGACAGATATTCCCTATACCACTTCACCCTATGCAAATCCATGTGCTGCCAAGGACAACAGTACAGGTATAATTTGCAGCATGAAACCAAAAAGGTGAAACCTCGAATGAGAGCTTTGTAATTGGAAATGGGGCCTGAGGTCCTTAAAAATATGGATTGTTAATGCAGAACAAGGTAGGTTCAGAGAATGTGCCTGGTTTGGAGAGGGAGAAAACAGAATATCAAATTATTACAATGCACGTCACAGAGAACAGTGAAAAGTGTATGTGCTTGATAGATTGCACATGATTAGAATGAGGGCCTTAGGCAGGGAAATCTAGCTATTAAATATCATTCTTTCTTTAGTCCTATTCATACAACTACCAAACCTTAGAGTAAACTTCATTTGTTAGGTGAATGACCCATGTGTCTCTTCTGCTTAGCTTTTTCCCACATGCAGAAATTACTTATCATTACACATTAATAATGTGGAGAGGCTGCTACTCCCTCCAAATTCACTGCCTGCTCATGCTCTTGCTTTGCTTTACTGTCACCAAGAGAATGCAGAGTGACTGTCCAGAGGGATTAGTACATGGGCTTAATTTGTGTGCTCCACCCAAGAAGACAGGCAGACATTCCGGATTGGGATTTTTTTAATAGCACTCTAAACAAAATATAATTAAACAAGTTGTAAATTGACAGGGCAGGGATACTGAATGCACCTGAAAGGAAGCAGAAGAATGTGAACAGATTATAGGAGAAAGCAATCAACCTAAAACGTTTATTGGTGGACAGCAGCTCCTGATTGATGTCTCTTTTTTAGTTTGGATGGGGGAGTTACTCTTTTCCTCCTTGGTTTCTTCCCACCCCTTGTTCTTATATATTTTCCTTTTAGCATAGTCTACTGGCATCTCATTCCCAGAAATACATTTTCCTCTGCCAATAACAAACGTGCAAAGAAGAAATGCTCCTTCTTCTAGTCTGTACCCTGTGGGAGCTGGATTTTCTAGCTTCTGAGGAGGCACAGCTTTTGCTAGTCAAGGGAGATGGGGATATGCACTTTGCTCCTTTGATGCCATGCTCTGCCCTGATTTCTCTTAATAAATATTTGCAAAGCAGCTCAAAAAAGCTCTAGGTCCATTCTCCACAGTTGGAGTACTGGAGATTAAGAGAATTAAATCCTGAAGAAAGAGCACAGAGGAGAAACTGGTTTTTTGCCTTAACACTGTGTGAGTCATAGTGTTTAGTTTGGGTGTTTGATACATCATAGCATCTAAGGCAAAAAGACAGCTGTAGAATGAGTGTCAGATTAACAAAGACTGGAGAACAATAATGTAGAAAAAAACACTACATTGATGTTGAGAAGGTAGAAAAAAGTCCTCAAAATTTCAGTGTTGCCAACAAGATTTTATTACAAATCTTGTAGCATGTGGTGGGTTTTTATTCTAAAACTCCAGTTGTGGTATCAAAAGATGACAAAAAATATCAGCTTTCATTTATAATTAAAACACCCCTAGCCCCCATGAGAAAAAGCTTGAAAACATGACCAAAGGGTATCCCTTGGAAATCAGAATGAAAAAATAAAGAACTCATATCTTTTATTTTATTTTAGAATTTACTCCACCATGAGTTATACCCTATTTCTATGCACGGTTGGCTTTTCACCTCTAAATATTTCTGCCTGATGGCAGAAAGCGACAAAGAACCATTCAGCTAAAATAGAACTACAGATGTTTCAGAAACTGCAGCCATTCTATTTTGGCAGCAATTCATAATCAGAATTTTCTGATTATGTTCCTTGTCACATTAAAATCCATAAACTAGAATGTGCACATGCTGATCCATATAACAAACTCTCTCCCTTGGAGCTCATTTACTGAGGTCAACCTTCTCACAGACTGACTTCTCAATAAAGGAGTATCACAGCAAAGCAAACTTCAATTTAGGGAAAAAAAAAAAAAAGAAAAGAAAGAAAAAAAGGAGAACTTCAATCCAGTCAGCTTATCTGACAAGTGTGGAGAGAGAGAAGTGTTTTTCCCTAGACCCACAGAATCAGCAAGTCCCACCCTTTTGTTTGATCCCCTCCTAATTATAGTCACCAAAACTAACCCCCAATCACAGTTAGAAACTCGTCTTTTCCCCCCATATATCCTAACCCCATACTTTCTTTCTCATTTCACCAAAATAAACCAATATTCTCCTATAGTTTCACACACAGATGATGACAGCATTGTGAGACACCAGAGCACAACACCCCTCAATATTTCTATCAGCTACAGCTAACTATTAAAATCCTTTCTCAATGAAGTTTCAAAGATTCTGTAGCAGAAAAGAAGAACACACCACAATATAACAATCAAGAATAGAAAATCTTAAGCAGATAGAGCCTCCACAGGGACCTTTTCAAAGACAAACTGTATTTCATTTGTGTAATAACCCTAGGATGAGCAATGCACTATAGTCTAACCATTAAATACTTACACAAATCTTTCAGAAGCTAACAGATGTTTCTTTTATGAGCAAAGACAAGTGCCATTCGGCCTTTTTAGACACTTATAAAAATTCAGACAATTTTAAGCTATTTTAATAGCTGCCTGACAATTTTATTAATGCACAATATGATCCTGTTTCCTTCACAAAAAGACTGACTCATACCATGGATTTTTATACACACTAAGGTACATGTTGCTAATGCCTTCCTCTTGACTAGTAAGAAAAGAAAGCTTGTTTTACTGACCAGAAGAAACAGAAAGATCTCTGTAGGATTTAACATGAACACTGTGTCAGCCTGCAGAGATCCTGTCTCAAAATCATCTGGAAACTTTAATGATTTACTCAGTGTAAACTGACAGATTGAACTACAGAACCTGCCCAGAATCAATTCTGTCGCTCAAATCCTGCCTTGAGCCATAGGTGTCAATGAATTTTAAATTTTAATCTTGGCAACAACTGAGTATTTTACATCATCACAAGAACAGCATACCTGCACAATCGTTGCAGGAGAGTCAAGGGCTACAACAGGTGTAGTTTATTAAAACAGGGCTTTGCTGGTAAAGCCAAATTCAGGGAAATTTATACAGCACCTGCTGACTCTGTCAGCCTCTCACCAGTGCCATCAGTACCTTACTTTCTGGCATGCTAAATTCACATACAAATGAAAAGTTCCACATGCACTTAACATTACAAATGTATATATAATAGTTCTTGTAGGAATTAAATTACTAAAATCCCTACACAAGATGCTTAAATTTGTGAGGGTTATGATTTTTCTCTGGTATGTTTTGTTTGTTTGTTTGCTCTTTTTCCTGAAGAAGCTGCAAAAATAGTATGAACCTAGATTGTTACCTCAGACTTTCTGCAGAGCAATATGCCAAAGCACCCACATGCTGAGTGTTCGCAAATTTTGAGATTGGGATTGACTATGTGCCATTCCCTCTTCAGCGCTGGGCACTTGATCCTGCACCAAAATCGCTGCTGACCTTTTCTGGTATTTATGATGTCAATATGGATTTTTATCATTATTTGAGCTCCTGACACAAAGCAAACAGCTTCTATAGCATGTTTTTATTCATACAAAGTATGAACATGTGAATCTCAGTATTCCTGTCAAGTTTGCCATTTCTCCTTCTTGTATGTTTGGTTAATGGAGGTCACCTTTCCAGAGAAGACTTACTTGCACAGATGAACACCAACTGTAGCTTATATTCTCTCGGTGACTCAATATACAAGTAGAGCTATTTGAAATGCAATAGTTAGGTATTATCCAGTCTCTGTTGTTTGAAAGTACTTAAAATATTCATCGTATCAGCTAGCTGGATTGTGAGGCTAACATGCAGTAGTAGTAAGACATCACTGTTCAATACAGCCTCTGAGTTTTGACATGTACTTAGAAATACCATAATGTCCTTTGATGTAGCGTTCAATTTCACAAGAGCTCCTCAACACTGATCTCTATGGGGATTACTCAGGTCTCATTTGTGAGTCTCAGCTGTGACTCATGCAAAGCACTGGCCTAAAGGAACAAGGCAGACACAAGAATTGTCACCTGACAATGTAAAGCACAAAGAGAGTCTCTTGCTATTTACATGTGGAGCACCCAGCACACAGTGATCCGGACTGAAACTACAACTTGTAAGACATATAATTATGATGACTGTTGTAGTCAGGTTCCAAATAAAATCAGTCCTGAGAATCCATATTTAACATCCAATAAAATTAAAAATCAGAACCTTGGAGAAAAAGAACACACATTGCAGTACCTAGAGTTTGGGTAAGCAAGAATAATAAAACAATTAGCAGATGTGGCCTTTAAAAGAACTTTAAGATGGATGGCAAAGAACATAGCTTTGGACTAATTTTTTTTCTCAGAAGAATTTGCAGAGTTTCTGCAATAAAAATATATTGGATACTCATCCTTGTTGTCTGAAACACTCTGCAGCACTTCATCCAAGAATACACTATGATCTACAGTCCCACATTTTTGCCCTTAGGCTAGGTACTTTCTCAAGTTTAGAACTGTCAAAATCTAGTGAAAGATGAATAGGAAACATAATCAGTGTCAACTAAGTCACAGAAAACATGCATGACAGGTTATCTTCACCAGACTGGCTGCAGACTCAAACCTTTGAAGTAAATATTTTGGAAGTGTATCTCCATCCTAGAGGAAAACATTCTACCTATCTATAGAGCAAGAGAGAAAAAGGCTAAAGCAGAAATGCCCAAATCCCAGCTGAAAAGCGGGATATGAGTCTTGAAATTTAAGTTACGGGTTCCCAAAGACATATTTATGCATAGAGATTGAAGCCTGTACACAAAATGATTAATAATTATACGACTCCCACTGACTCCTAAGAGAAACTGTTAAATGTTACATTGCTTAAGACATTATTTCAGGCTACCAAAGAAAGGTGTGAATTTTTCCGAAAGCCTAAGGTTGCCACTTCAAAGAAGAGATTTTTAGATTTCTGCACTCTGCTACAGAACAGTTGGATCACTTACTGTAAGGGCGTATGCAAAGAGCTTATCTGGAAAGGACAGAAGGGCAATAATTTACAAAGAAATCCTACCGCCTTTTTTCTGTCTACAGGGCAAATGAAGTAGTACCTTTATCACCTAAAATATTAAGTTACTATGTAAGGGTCTGATCTTTCCAGCAACTCTTAAGATGATTGGAATAAGAACCTTCACAGAACAAAGACTCTGGGTATTGCTGCTGCTATTTAAAACATACTGTGGGCCCTTCTACATAGCAAATCAGACCTGGTTAAATTACAAGAAAGTCCTGAATCTGAATTTCTTCCAGGCATGGTGTCTGACAAAAAGGGAATCTGAACTACTGGTCTCTCTGTATCACTGTTTTTGTTGGAAGAAGTCTTCCCAGGCACAGAAAGAATCAGAGTCTCTAGGACCTTCTCTCAAGGTGTGGCTGCAATTCGCAAAGGCTGTGCTGACTGCCTCATCAGTTATCCTGTAGCAATGTGCAGACAGAAGCTCTTGCCTTTCCTGCACTGATGTGAAAAATTATTTAATTTGCTCAAAAAGCATCCTGGTGTAGGCAGGTTTATAATAGTGGCTTCCAGCCAGCAACTGGTTGTTAGAACATTCCTAGAAGGAGACCCAGTGGATCTAAAGCTGCCCTCCTAACTGGGGTTGGGTGTAATGATAGGTTCCTTTGGAGACTAGCATTTCCCTTCATAGGATTTTTATTATTCTTCTGTTTATGTAAATATGTCAACAAAGATTCTAGATTGCCCCCAAGAAATCTTCATGAACTTACCTGGGACTTCTGAGAGAGAAACAAGGAAGAGATTAAAACATTAATTTAGTAAACTATCCTTTGGATGAATATTTGGGGCTCATGACATGAGACAATCTTTCAATCTTTTGTGATGTGGGCAGGAGAATAAGAAGACACTCAGCAAAGTTGAGAATCACCACAGAATTTACGTCAAACTTTTATAAAGCAGTAAAAGAGTATCAGTATCTCTCCAAATTACTTGCCCTTCCTTCCATTTCCATTGAATCATAGAACAATACAATCATTTAGGCTGGAAAAGACCTTATGTCCTACTATCAAAGTAACACTACCAAGTCCACCACTAAACCCTGTCCCTAAGTGCCACATCTACAACAGCTTTTAAATGCAGTCAGGGATGCTGACTCCACAACTTCCTGGGCAGTCTGTTCCAATGCTTGTCAACCCTTTCTATATAGAAATTTTCATGCTGCCCTTCTCTGGACACTCTTCAGCACCTCAATGTCTTTCTTACAGTGAGGGGCCCAGAAATGAACATAGAACTTGAGGTGTGACCTCACCAGTGCTGAGAACAGAGGGACAATCCCTGCCCTGGTCCTGCTGGCCACACTATTGCTGTTCCAGGCAAGGATGTCACTGGCCTTCTTGGTCACCTGGCACACACCAGCTCGTGCTCAGCTGCTGTTGACCAGCACCCACCCACAGATCCTTTCCCACTGGGCAGTTTTCCAACCATTCTGCCCCAAATCTGTAGTGCTGCAGAGGGTTGCTGTGACCCAAGTGCAAGACCTGGCACTTTGCCTTGTTGAAACTCACAGAACCAGCCTTGGGTCATCGATTCAGCCTATCCAGATCCTTCCTGTCCAGAGCTTTTCTGCCCTCCAACAGATCAACATTCCNTTCTTACAGTGAGGGGCCCAGAAATGAACATAGAACTTGAGGTGTGACCTCACCAGTGCTGAGAACAGAGGGACAATCCCTGCCCTGGTCCTGCTGGCCACACTATTGCTGTTCCAGGCAAGGATGTCACTGGCCTTCTTGGTCACCTGGCACACACCAGCTCGTGCTCAGCTGCTGTTGACCAGCACCCACCCACAGATCCTTTCCCACTGGGCAGTTTTCCAACCATTCTGCCCCAAATCTGTAGTGCTGCAGAGGGTTGCTGTGACCCAAGTGCAAGACCTGGCACTTTGCCTTGTTGAAACTCACAGAACCAGCCTTGGGTCATCGATTCAGCCTATCCAGATCCTTCCTGTCCAGAGCTTTTCTGCCCTCCAACAGATCAACATTCCCACTCAACGTGGTGTTGACCGAGCATGCACCTGATCCCCTCATCCAGATCATTGATAAAGATATTAAATCAGACTGGCCCCAATACTGAGCCCTGGGAGACACCACTAGTGACTAGCTGCCAAATGTATTTAGCTCTATCCACCACCAGTCTCCGAGCCCAGCCATCCAGCCAGTTTTTTATCCAGCAAACATGTCTAAGCCATGGAAAGCGTTTCTGTAAGAATACTGTAAGAATACATGTCATAGTCTTTACTAAAATTTAGGTAGACAACATCCACAGCTTTTCCCTCATCCACTAAGGAGAGTCACCTTTGTCACAAAAGGAGATCAGGTGGGTCAAGCAGGACCTGCCTTTCACAAGCCCATGCTTACAGGGCCCGATCCCCTGGCTGTCCTGCACATGCTGCATGACAGCACTCAAGGTGACCTGTTCCATGACCTTCCCTGGCCCCGAGGTCAGGCTGACAGGCCTGTAATTCCCCAGATGCTCCTTCAGGCCCTTCCTGTAAATGGGCATTACATTTATTAATCTTCAGTCCACTGGGACCTCCCTGGTTAGCCAGATTTGCTGACAGATTCAGTCAGGCACTGCCCCTGGCTGGCTCTCCCACCAGCTGTCAGGCAATTATCTCCCACACTCCAGGAACCTCCTGGACTGTTTCCCCTCCCCCATGTTGTATTTCCAGCAGACCTCTGTTAAAGCAAGTTCAGCTTGTGTCTCTGGTAAGTTCAAGCCCACCACAAGAACAAGGGCTTCCTAGTGCTTATAGAGTATTTCTTCTGCCTCCTCATCCCAGGTGAGTGGCCTCCAACCGATTCTCACCATGGTATTTGTTTTGTTGGCTTTCTCTCTGATTCTTACCCTTAAACACTCAACTCTGATGCCACCATCATTGAGGTCATTTTTGCTAATGGAACTGCAGCCTATGACACAGGCTGAAGAACAAGCCAGTGCTTGGACACTTCCTCTCTCTCCTCCGTAGTATTTAGGATCCAAAGTCCTCTCCCATCCCAGCTCAATACCTGGGGCTATGGCATTGTCTCATCTACTCTTTCTTTGTGCATGACTGCCTGGGAGAGGAGCAGATGAAGACACTGACCAATTTATTGCCAGGATTAAAAAACTGTGGAGAAGCAGGTGGTCAGCTGGAATTAAAAAGATACACAGGACAACTTACAAAATCATGCATTTGGGAGTTGTGCTATGTACATTATGAGGGCAGCAGCACAGGAATTCTGTCTCCATGTGTAAGTTAGAGCTTTTCAGCTCTAATCAGATGAACATTCCTGCCTAGCTCTATGGAGACTGATTTACACACGTTTTACTGCCATTAATTATTCTCCATATTTCCATATATTCTGCCTGTATTTTCTTTCAATCTTACATCTGCCTCTGCTCCATGTTCCTCTTTATTACAAGCAGTCTTTATGCTTGGCTTTATTCCCCCAGTAAAAGCAAGGGATCTTCATTGAAATGATGATGGTAATTACAAACAAGGAGACAATCCCCTTCATTGTCTCAATGCAGATTTTACTCTTGGACCATGCAGTCCTCTATGCCCAAGTTCTGTTTATCCACATTTCTTTTCCTGCTATGACATGCTATCACACTAAATTCGGTCAAATATCGTTATTAATGGGACAGCTGCACACCCTGAGACAATATGATAGCACAGCATTACTTCCTATGCATACATTTATGTTACTTATGGTTGTCAAGGTATATGTTTACATGAAACTCAAGGTTCAGTGGAGGGAAAGGCTTGCTGAAGAGGTCTGAACAATATCTGAAGAGAGGAAAGATTTTCTATTCCTTAATGAAGAAAGCTTGTGAATAATTAAATTAAGCAAAAAGGTGGCTGCTTCTAGCTTGCTGAAAAGACATCAGTGTATCCATTGAAGTGAATGGAAACAAATGCATGAAGAAGCAAGCACTAGAACCCAGTCCTTGACACACTGCTGAAGGCAATAGATCCTGCTCCGGAGCTGGGTACTGGGAAGAGCAGCCCTTGTGGATTTCAGCAGGGGATAAGAACAGTAAATGTGCTCTTTCCTGGCTCTCTCCTTATGGAGTGGTGTATTTTGGCTTCTCTGAATAAATACTCCCATTTGCTTAGGCTGACTTTGCTTGAGATGATTTTGAGAGCTGATGAAACACATCAAGGCTATACTTTTGCAGGGTTGTAAACTTTTAAACCAGGATGCTGGAATGCCTCTGCACTTACCAGCACTGCAATACATATGCTGAGGGCAAGAGGAGAACAGTAAGTTATGTCTCTGACTCTGAACAGCTGGCAGCACTGGAACCTGGGAGAATTAAATGGTTTTAGTAGTGTGCTAGCCAGAAAGTGCTCTGCTTTGTGACAGGGTAGTGGGGAACTTTTCTGTAATCATCTCCTTACAGAGTTACTCTGAATGTCTCCTTTCTCAGACTGACTATGAAGTACATTTTCAAGAAGCTGTGGGAAATAGGAATAGGTAGGGAAAACTATTTTAGGTGCTTAGAATCCAGATGCCTTTATCAACTCATTAAGCGGACCAAACTGTAACTTATTTCTATTCACATGTGTAACTCTGCTCCCTTCATTTTCCTCCCTGGTTCAAGAATGATCCCAACTTTGTTCATTCTCAGTGGTTACATGGAACAGTTATACTGAAAGTAATATTTAAGTTTTATTAATAAAAAAAAAAATAATTAAACCCAAGTTCTTCCAAGAGGTATTGAACAGTACATAACTACAGCATGCTCATAATTCTTCATCACCTACTGCATTGTTAGGCTCTCAGCTGCCCCAAATAATCAGACCAATAAAACAAACTACATAGATAATCGGTGTTGCCAATTATTCTACACAGAACATCACTGAGAGAAGAGCTCACAAAGAGAACAATTATATTCAAACACTGAAAATGGAAAGAGTGAAAACATTTAACAAACCTCAGCTAGCCCTTTCATGCCCACTGTATTGCTTGCCTTATCGTTGTCCCTCCCCCCTCAAATAAGGACAGTAAAAAAATCATTAAAATACCTTTGAACTTGTGAAAGACGGCCCATAGCTCAGCAATGTCAGTGGCAAATGTAATGTCTGTGTCGAGGACAATGACTCGCTCAAGATTGGAAGGCAGAGTCTTAGTCAGAACCAACTTCATCAGCCCGTAAATCCCAGAGTAGTGTTTGTTGGGGATCCAAGACACTTCAGACTTGACAGGAAACGGGAAGTCGGAAAGAGGAAGAAAAAATAATCTTCATTAGAAAGAGAAAATTTTCCTGACACTAGTTTCTTGTCAGAGTAGAAGATCTCTGAGGTGGAAAGTTATCTAAAAACCTGGTTTTAAATTAACTTCAGAAGCTCTGAAATACACTAAAGTTTCTAAAAGCTTGGGGAAAACAAGTTCTTTGAGGCAACCTCTTCACACAATATAACTAAAATTAGTTGAGCCTTTCTGGTCTGGTAGAATTCATTCTGATACATCCACATGTCCTGATAAAACTGAAACACATTTTTAGTCTAAAACTTCAGGTGTATTGTACATTACTTTCATTTTCAACCAAAAGAAGTTGTCATTCTCAAAATTTTCTGTGATGCAGAAGTAACAAGCATAATATTTTCCTTATATTTTTTATAGATTCGGTGATCAGAATTTCAAAAGACCAGTCACTTGGAATATTGGGCCAGAAAATTGCAAAAAAAATTTGTTTCTTACAAACTTAAATTTTCCTTCCATCTTTAAGTTAAAACTACTGAAATCCCACAGACATGCTCAAAAGTAGAGAAAGTGACAGAAAATTGTCAGCCACATTTTTAATTTTTATGTACTGAATGTGGCAAACTCAAACATTTTCATTTCTTCAGTAAGAGCTAAAAAACCATTTGTATAGCTTCTAAAATAAAAGTTAGGAGACTAAATTCCATAATGCATTGTACTATTGGCACAAGGATGTTCCATGAGCTCTGTTTAGTTTTCTTTCTGAGACATAAGTTCTCAAATATCAAAAGTTTATGCTTAAAGTGGGGTATTAGAAGCTTTTGAGAAATACCTGTCTCCCTGTCTGAAACTCGTCTTGTTTGTTTTAAGGGGCATGCATTAATATTTACAGACTTTAAGTTTTCTCTCAAGTCGTGCTCTCAATAATTTCAATTGGAATTTTGTCTACAAAACACTTGAGTGAACAGATTTCAGGATTTGTCCTCGAATGTTACACTTTGCAGAAAGTAGGCAGAAACTCAATGTATTCACAACACTGAAGAGATTTTTTCTGTTATTTAACTATCTCGTATCTATTAAGTGCCATTGTACATTTTATTATATGGAACAACATTTGCACAAAAAAAAAATCATTTCCCCCAAAATTCTTACAGAAAACCTTCTGTAAGAGAATGAGTTCCTACATTTGAAAGTTGGAGGCATGGTTGAAGAAAGGCTAATAATAGGTGGTTAGAGCACATCTCCTTTTGAATATAAAGTAACAAGGCCTCTGATGATGTAAGCGCTCCGATCTCCTCTATTCCCTTTAAAATGGCACATGACTTTTCTCTGTATTGTCAGGATTCCTGTACTAGGGCAGAGCACTCTCCCACTACAAAGTTCATTAAAAAGACAGAGGGAAGTAGAACAAGCTTTTAAGGAGAAAGATAAGAATTTCAGGGGAAAGGCTGGAAAAGCAGATTCTCATAAAATAAAACCAGAAAATGCAAACTGAAGTGTGAAGTTTTTATTGGTTTATTGAAAACTCAATGCTCCCCAGAAATGTCTTGTGTGTGTAACAGAGATAATTTCAAATTCACATCCTCACAACTCTATTTATTTGTGGTCCTTGCTTTCCCATATGGTGGCTTTAGGAAGGGACCATCACATCATGGTATATCTACTTTATACAAAGCAGTATCTACTTTGCTTCTGCAAACCATATTGTTCTGAATCTGCCACTTTATATCCTTGTGCTAGATCAGTCATACCTGACATGTTAAAAGCATAAGACATTTTACAGACTTGAGCTTGCTTCTGCCCATTTGCTATGTTATTAATTTTGGATGGCACGTCCTTCATTTTATTAGCTGAAATATTTCCCCAGAACAACACCCAGTGGACTTATGCAAATAAGCCTCAAAAGGTGGGGCTTCATACGTCGCATGAATAGCCTGACACATGCAGGGAAGGTACAAGGTGGCTGGAAAAGTAAATCACCTTCAAAGTGCAGTTACTTTCTTTGCTCTCAGGATTCCCAATTTCTAACACCACTGCCATGTATCACTGCAGGGAAGAAACCCTTGTCTGGCAACTCCTTCTGATATGGCACACAGAAGCCAAAAGCCTGCCATCCTGAAGCCTTATGTCTGAAGGCATCACTTTCAAAAATGAAAGGGGCAGACCCTGTTCCAAATGGTCCATTACAGCTGGCTAGCACATGTTGGATTTGAGGGTATGTTGAAGCCTGGACTCTCAATCAGTTCAATTTATCCAGTTTCCTCTCCTGTGATGCAGAGTTGGCTAAGACACAAACAGAGATCCTAATCAGTCCCCAGCATAATTTCTTCATGGCTTTGCTGTTCAGGAATAATGTAACAGTTCCAAATTCAGGTAAAGGAAAACTCCTTATGCTACACAAGAGCGCTGTGAAGGCTCACTCTCTGGGTACTACATGGTCTTATGAGAAGAAATACACAGGCACAGTGTTGGAATAAGTGCTTAGACCTTGTCCTAGTTTTGGCCAGGGCCCTGAGGTTATTCTGTATCACCTCAAATCATGGCTGGAAGCAGGGCAAAGAAGGGATTCTCTGTCTTCTGAGAAGAAGGATGTGGCCTCTGGTCGAAAAACCATTTATCTAAATATTGTCTAAATATTTTCTGTAATTTTTAATACAGTTTTGTCCTTAATATACTTAAAATGGTCCATATATGGCATGTTTGTGCATCATCTGCTAACAAGCTAGATCACAGTTGCCTTCAGAGAACAAATATTCCTAAAAGGTACATCAGCAATAATAAAAAATAGAGTTGGTAAAACAGAGTGAAACAAAGCAGTGTGACATACTTTGCCATTTGTATAATTCCCAATTTAGAAGAAATAGCACATCGTGGATCTCAAGCTCTCAAGATCTGTGTTTTTGTTCTTGAGAGAAGAGTAAAGAAAAGCATTTAGCTGATGCTGATATTGGTTCCTTTAAGTTAAGTGAAATAGCATCTACTCACTAAAGGTCTTTCATCACAACAACTTTTATTCTTTTCATAACTGAAGACTGAAAACACACTAAATATCTAAATTATTTGAATATAAAAATCACAAGCCCATGAATCTGCATGCAGCACACAACTGATCATCTGGTAAATGCCAGAGAACTGAGAGCAACAGTCTCCAGGTATACTTCACCAGCAAGTTGTCCTCCCTAACTGTGCTGAATATCTGGGAAAAGCTGACTAAATCACAGTTGCTGTTCTATGCTGGTTTTGCATTGATTGACATTTGGTGAGGAGAGAAGCCACACACGGAAGTGATTTTTTCCTAAGAAAAACTGTTAACAGCTTCCTCTGTGCTTGACAAAACCAATCAGTGGCCAGTTTGGAATACTGACACCTTGTTAAACCACCAGGAAGCTGAACATGCCTCTGTGAACATATATGTTAGAAACAGAACAAACCTCGGTAAAATTTCTCTTTCTTTCTGGCCTGGCAGCTGCCAGACAGCGTTGGGGGGAAGAGAAAGGGCCCTATCACGGCCAGATCGTGCCCCAGCAGTTGTTAACATCCTGCCTCCAGGCCGGCTTTACCCCCCAGCACAGCCCACGTGGCCTGGCAGGGCCAGGCCCAGCCCCAGCAGCTGTCGGGTAGAGGAAGGCAGGGGCCCCAGGTGCACCACATGAGATCCTAGGCATTTTCCCCCTGCAGTGTGGCTTCCAAAGAATCCTCCACCTGTAACCAGCTCCAGCTGCCCCTACCGAGTCATCTTGCCGAGGGGGTGTCCCAGTGCCACAAGAGATCATGCAGCTGAGACCAGGGGCAGCTCTGCAGCCGTGCAGAGTGGCCCTGCAGCTGAAATTGAATGCAGCCAGAGCCCCTAAGATCCTGGTACACCCCCAGCATGGCCTGAATCTGTGACTGCTTCAGCCACTGCCCAGCAGAAACCATCAAGGACCCTCTGCAGGCCACAGCTGAGATATTAACTCTTTCCTTGCACAGGTGAAACCTGCAAAACATTAAATCTTCTCTGAGCGAGAGAAAAGGACAGAGTGAAGACACGTAAAGAGACAACATGGAAGACATCAAAGTCAGTGAAGGAGGAGTCAAGTCCCAGAGAAGACTTGACTGGGAGGGGAAAGAGGAAATGCCTAGTCTTGGGCTGAAATTCTTTTGTAAGGCCATGGTGATGGACTGTGATATACTAGAATACCCCTTTAATTCATGGAAGACATGTATGGGGACATGAAGAATGTTCAAATTGCACATATGAGCAAAGGCATTTGCGCTGAATTAAGTAAATGTTGAAGCAGCTGTGATCTCATGAGAAGCTTGAACAGAGAGAGAGATGAGATGAAGACCTGCCTGCAGGGACAGAAGAAGACCTCTGTTCCCAGAGATAAAATGACCTCAGAGAGAGATGAAGAGAACCTTTTCTTTTGAACAGCTCATCCTCAAAATGGTACCCCATGAGTCTGACATAGCCCATGAATGCAGTTGTGGGAAGGCTGCGTGAAATGGAAGGGACTTCACAAGTGCAGATTACCAGGTGGCTGCTATTTGCGAGAATTGAAGCCATGAGAGAACTGTTTCTTGTGGAGAAGTCTCCAAGACATAGCAAAAGAGACTACTCTCCCTAAAAGAACTGATGAAAGACTATTTTAGTGGTGGTCAACTGACCTAAGTGCCAAGTTTTTCCTCTGTACATTGTCAGTGGGAAAGAAAAGAAAGTTGTGGGGGGAGGAGAAGTGTTTTGAAGGTTTTATTCTAATTCTAATTATATTTTTTTCCTCTTCTTCTAGATTTGTTAATAAAGTTTTCTTTATACCGTTTAAGTGTTGAGCCTGCTTAGCTCTTCTCCTAATCTTATCTCATAGCAGAAAAGGAGTAAATAATTCTAGTGGATGGTCAACCCATCACAATAATTGGTGCATGGCTGGGAAATGAAAAAATTGGTGAACTAAAACCACTACACCAAATTGGTGTTTCCACCCAGTTTCGACCTGAAACCGCCACATGTGCACAGCCTGACTCAGCTTTCTCACAGTCGCTACCACTGTGTAAATGCTCATTACAGTTAGCAAAATGTCATTTTTAACAGAGAAGCCTGATACAGACATAGAGCTTAAAATCAAGTTTCCCTGTTTCCTTGGGTGAGAGAGGGGGAAATGGTGGCTTGTTCTCTGTTCATGTATCAACTGTATAGTGACTACATTCCCAAGTATTTAGGTATTTTTATTTTTAACAACACTTGAGTCTGGTTGCCCACACGTTACGATCACAAACCTCAACTCTTGTACCAAGTCATCACAAATATATTCACACAGACTTCAACTCTTATACTGTACTTCTTTAGGGAACTACGTCACTTTTTAAATATGCACTTTTTCCCCACAAATAGATGATGGGGAAACTTGCTCAGGCTTCCCAGATGAATACTGACTGTTCCACCTGAGCATCTTTGAAGGGGATAAAGGCTTGGACTTGCAGACTTAGCATAAAACAAGTTTGGAAAACAGCACCAGCATGAACAGAATGATAGTAACCAACATAGAAGGACAAAATCTTTGGCGTGCCCGTATTGTGTCAGCTTAATTGTCCACCGAGCTCAGTAGCTAGCATCATATAGTGGATGGTGGCAGATGCCTACTGAAAAATATAAACCCAAGGGAATTCTACACCAATACTACCTCCATATAGATTCCCAACCAGCAGCAAGTTGCACCAAATTTTGGAGCTACTGGTGGTATTTTTGTTGATTAATAACTTTTGGTGGATTTTTTATCTGTGAATTAGGTCAAATTAGGATACAGTTTCATATTTGGTAAAAGTTCAATTCATTATATTCCATTATTATTACATTTCTATTTAAACCTCATGCTCTTCAAGGTTACCTGTCTTGCATACCAAGATACTTTGTTTGCAGTTATGACTTTGTTGCACTCATCCTTCTCTTTTCCATATTACTAAAATCATGAGCAGTGAGATGAAGCACAAGAAAAGAGATCATGTATTTGCTGTCTTACTCTAGTGCTTGTTTGCATATACACAGAGAGAAACATTAAAACAGTAGCAAGCACAAAAGCAGAGGAAAGCTAAACTAAGGCTATATGGGACTGTAGGACTGTACATTGTTCTCTCATTGTTTACCATCTTCTCTAAAGCACTGGAGGATGACAGCCTAACAGCCTGATTTGCTACATGCTTCTTAGATTGGAAGGTGATATATAACAGTACCATTAAAGAAAGCTCTCAAAAGTTCTGGCGAGCAACTGCATAAACTTAAGACTGCATTTCCTTTCTATATAAAAAAAATTTCTCTTCTAAAAGCATTTCCATTAACGACTTCTGATTACCTTCCTACCAGAAGAAAATTCTATCCTGACTTTTCCTGATGTATGGTTGAACTCCATACAGCATCACAAAATCACAGAATGAGCTTGGAAGAGACCTCTGGGAGTCACTTGGTCCAACTTCCCCCTGGCAAGCACAGCCACCTAGAGCCAGTGGCATGGGACCATGTCCAGATGGCTTTTGAGCTTTGTCCAAGGATGGGGACTCCACAATCTCACTGGGCACCTCAAGCTTGGTTATCCTCACAGTAAAAGAATGTTTCCTCATGTTCAGAAGGCTCCTCCTGTATTTCAGTTTGTGCCCACTGCCCCTTGTTCTGCCACTGGGACCTCTGAAAAGAGCATGGCCCTGTCTTCTTCACATCCGCCCTCCAAGTATTTATGAACAATGAATGATAAGGCCCCTCCAAGCCTTCACTTCTCTGGCTGAACAGTCCCAGCTCTCTCACCTTTCCTTGCATGTGAGGTGGCTCAACGCCTTCATCAGCTCAGTGGTCCTTGGCTGGATTCTCCATTATTTTCATGTCTCTCTTGTACTGAGATCCCCAGAACTCAGCCTGGACTCAGCCCTCCAGGTGTGGCCTCACCAGTGCTGAGCAGAGGGGAATGGTCACGTCCCTTGATCTGCTGTCAATGTTTTGTCTAATGCAGTCATTGTTGCAAGGGCAAATTCCTGGCTCATGTTCGACCTGGTGTCCACCAGGATCCCCAGATCCTTTTCTGCCAAGTTGCTTTCTAGCTGAGCAGCTCTTTGCATGTCCTGGTACATGGGGTAGTTTCCATGTGCAAGATTTTGCACTTCTTGTTGAACTTCATGAGGTTCCTGCAAAGACCCTGTATTCTGTTATATAGTATTTTTTTCTATTTACCTAATGAAATCCCTCACTGTCCCACAGAATATATAGCACCATAGCACCATCTGGACTACAAAAAGTGCTCCTTTTCCAGCATGGTAAGATGGAATTTTGGCTGATAAAGTGTTTTCCCTGGTAGCATGTCCTTAAAGACTTTACCGTGGAAAAATGCAACCTTCAATACTGTATTGATTTTGTCACTACATTCACTGCATTTTCCTAGGTATACCTAGGGGGGGGAAAAAAAATCAATCAAAATAATCCGGAGCTATGACACAGTATTCCCTTCCCCAGTCCAAATCAAACCTTTGCTGCTCAGCTGACTCCACAAAAGCACCACCAAGGTCAGTGCCTTGCAGGAGACTGTAGATCAGGCTGACTGGGGTGATGCACCAGGCTGATAATCAGCAGCCCTGGAGGCACAAGGTGCCACTTGCATGCCTCCTCCCCCACCTCAGAGGTGGGCTCATAAATGGGATCAAACAGAACTCAATTCCATCACCATTCAGACTCAACGGCTGCAGACTCTCTGTGCTGGGGAAACAGCCAGCAGCAAATAGAAGAACTAAAAAACCAGAAAAGGTGGAGGGAAGTAGAAAATGCACTCTATAGATTTTGCCTCCCCAGAGCCTTCAAGCCAGGTTTTACCATAAAAAATACCCAGCATCTAGAACAGACTGATTAAAATAAAGAGGAATGTGAATCAGGTTTTGTAATAAATTCCTGAATGGAAACATGGATATCCAGAAGTATTCGGCACCTACTTGCTCTTAACCAACTTCAACATATGCACCATCTTCCTTGAACACTGCATCACTCAGATGATGAACTAACTTTGAAGTCTTAAAAGAAGGCAAACAGAGCAAAACTTCCAGGCCATGGCAAAAACTCAAGAGTGTTTTAAATCTGCACAAGCTGTAGCTGAATTGTATTTGATACCGGTCTGAAAACCAGTGCAATCTACGTGGTGAAAGAATTTCCAGCAGGAGGTATGTCTGTGAAGGAAAACCAGCCAAAGTCTTCTGCAGCTGCTGGCAGCCCTTACAAGCATCCCAGACATGGGAAACAACCCTGAAATTCTGATGTGTGAATCAGATAACAATACAAATTTTTATTTCCTCAGATTGGATAAATAATCTGGACACAGCTGACAACTTGTTTTCACAGCTTTTTGATTACTTGCTTAGTGCTTTGCTGCTACTATGAACACTACAAGTAGCAAGATATTGTTTTTTTAAACATGTGGCCTTCATTTAAGACAAAGCTAACAGAACTGGGGCTTTCATGTCACTTCTAAACTGCAGGAAAATACTGCCACCACTTCAATGATGATCATTTGTGATTTGCAAGATAAAGCATAAAAAGAGGGGGTAAACAAACAGTATTGATTTGCTGGCACAGGATGGGAAGTTTTCTTGATGCACCGGTTTTCTCATCACTGTTTTTCACACAGGGAGAACTTGATCCTGCTATGAATATATGCCATACCTTTTCCCATATTCCTGAAATGAGCTACAATTCCAGCAGCACTAGCACCGCTCAGGATTAGTTCCAGGATAATCCTTCCCATTTTACATTGACTATACCTCACAGTATCTAAGCTCTTTGCAGGGACATGTGACTGATCCTCTTTTGCACTCCCTTGCTTCCAGGAGAGCAGAGACCTTGTTGCAGAGACTGGATTAACTGAATCACTTAGGAAGGAAACAAATAAGTTAGCATTTAAATATGGGTAAACATTCATGCCTGTCTGTAGAGAATTTTCCTAGGGAATGAGCTGCCCAGCCCTGAGTTACCCCAGTTGAGGCCTGTCCTGAGGCCTCAAGCCTTTGACGTAGTTAAAATTACTTAGCCAAGTTGTGGTGCAGTTAGAAATTATGTTAAGGCGTCTGGGAAAGATAATGGGATTTGGTGAAGGTCACTGCACAGAGTTGTTAGTAAGTGTTTGATAGCTACCTTAAAAGTAAGTTCAACAATGTGTGTTTGCATTCTTCTCTCTGCTGTGTGCCAATGAAGGAGCTATCCGTTTTGTAAACTATATAGAAATGTATATAAGCTGCCATTTTAGTTCGAATAAGGGAGAAACGTAGAATCGACCATACTGGTTGGACCTGCGTTTGCTTTGACCCAACTGTCTTTATATAAACAAGGATAACCCCGGATTTCACCTGTCTTTAGCACATTTCTTTTTTACAGATAACCATAATAATAATAATAATAATAATAGAAGAAACAACCTAGATTGAGAAATTCCAAGTCATCAAAGATCCTGAGAGGAAGAAGATTACTGTCACCACCAACAGTTTTCTCAGAAGGAATGCCAAAAGGAATCTCCTTGCATCTCACCTTCAGAAAATCACTGCCTTTGCTCCATCCTTGTCAGGCATCCAGCAAACATGAACAGAAGAGCCTTATCTAAACAAAACCAGACTCTTCTATTAATGTTTGCTAGATAACTTCTAACTTCCATATTGAATTTAGTTTTTTCCTGGGTGATTCACAGGTTTTGATTATACTGGTATTTCCCCTTCCCCCATAACAAGTCCTTACTATTTATATGAACGGTTGTCAAGGAAACCAAAAATCCCATAAGCTGGGTAACTTTTCTAGATTCAGAATTTCTGGTTTCTGAGTATTTTAAGAAATAATAATAACTTGCTCTAAGAATTAACTGTAAAGAGAAAGGAATTTATACATCTTTGCTAAAATAATTTTTCAATTTCTGCTGGCCTTTGTGGCTGTTTGCATCACAGAAGCACTGGTGACTTTAATAGGATTCTGTCTCATCTTCCACTTTAAGAAACAGATAATATCTTCCACACATGCCTGCAACAAGTCTGGATACAAATAACAGTGAGCAAAAAGGTTGACACAGAAATGGATGATTATTTGAACCTCTGGGTCCTGGATAATGTAGAGCAAATGCAGAAACTGTGGAGCATGCCACAACTGGAAAGGAAGATTAGATATTAAAAAGGCAGAAAAAAACAAAACCTCCAAAATCAGCATCAGCATACAGCAAAGGAAAATAACTGCAAATTAATTCTCATCTCTATAGCAAAGTCCATAACACAGTCTGACTGATGTTGAGGACTTTTTTTTCTTCTTTTTTTAAATTTTCTTTCCAAACTCTCACCAATACACACATGCACACAAAGGGCAGACAAGTGGGAAAAACCTGATTTAAGGCTGCTTCTTCAAAACAACTTCCTTAACAACAAAATTAACTGAGGGTGCCAAGAGCTTATCCATGCTTTATATGGATTCAACTGCAGACATAAAGTAAAACTGATGGGGGGTTAATAATTTTTTTTCCTTTTTTCTTTTTTTGGTCTGTGCCATTTAGCTAACAAGACATTCAGCCATACAGCTTCTTCAGAAAAGAAAGAAAATTACAAAAAGGTAATTCACCTACTGCGATCTTTAAGGACTATCTTACTCCCTTTAGGTATTTATCTGGTTTTTCTCCCACCTTATTTAGCCCCATCAAACTCAAATGGTCAGTTTCTATTTGAGTCCTTTTCTTTACTCTCATTTGAGACTTTCTAAATTTCTCCACAGTTTCTTCCTATCTCCAAAATGCTGAATGCCCTCTTTGTTTTCCTCTCTTCATTTGTGCAAGGTAAGACTGCAGAATAGAAAAGTCTGGCCAGTCTCAATTAGTGTTGTTTCTCATTCCTTTGAGGTCTCTGGCCTCAAGTCCAGTTGTTTTCAGTGCAGCAGTCAAGGGTGGAGGACCTACAAGAGTCTGGGCATCCCCAGAGAGGTCAGTGGGAATCAGCCAAACACCAGCCTCCCAGTCCCACCTCTACAGAAGAGGCAGAAGTATAAATCTTCCCGAGGAGATAAGATAAAGCCTTTTTTCCTTTCTTCCTGTCAGTGAATGAGTGAAAAGAGACAAACAAGCTGAAGCAGATAAAATGGCAAGAAGCCAGAGCTTTCTGCTAAAAGCTGACTGACAAGTAGATCTGGCTAGAATTTGCCCAGTGGTGAAAACTCATGGCTGCCCTTCTCGCTTCATCTGTATGGAAAGATAAGAAAGATCAATTGCCCACTTTAATTGCAAGAGAACTCAATCAACAAGCTCTTTGTGCTAATTCATCAGGGAAGATACAAATCCATGAAAATATTATCACTGTCAGCTTTTTCACTTTAGTAACTATGCAAGTACATACGCATTAGCTGCAGCCATTCCATATTCTAGTACATTTCCATGCAGCTCTTAGGGTCAAAGCCCAGAGGCACACAACCTGTACTTTGCTTGATGTCAGGATAACAGACAAGAGTCATAAAGATGCATTGTCCAGAATAAAAAGCAACAGCACATCCTGCATAAACACGTTTTGTTGGATAGACAACAGCTGCAACACAGTGACAAAAATTTATCTGAAGTGGGATTCTTTCCCTACTGAAAAATCCTTTTTTAAGGATAATGAAAGCAGGTTGCAAAACAGTGACTGTGACTACTGTTACCGAGTAATGCCTGGCAAGAGATTTCCGGTCTAAAATACTAGTTACAATGTGCAAAAAATTCCCAACCAAACACCAAGAATATTGAAGGAATTATTTCCCACCCTTTTAAGCCTTAAAGATCCCCATCCAGTTTGTATCCATACAAAACAATATTCGACAGCCAGAGCTGTAAAATAAAGAATCATAGACTCATAGACTACTTCAAAGTTAAAGGGGATCCATAAGAATCATTGAGTGCAACTCCATGCTCCTCACAGGACTACCTAAAACTAAACCATATGACTAACAGGCTTGTCCATGGTCAGGCTTGGAGTCATGAACAGAGCTCAAGAGCTGTGTGACAAGACCCTGGGGAGCCTGTTCCGGTGACCGACTACTCTGCCAGTGAATAACTTTCCTGATGTCCCATGATGGTTTGTGGAAAGCATGTGGGAATGCAGCTTCCACCAGATCTCTGATATCCCAACACCAAGTCAAAACATAGCAAATACATGTGAAAAAAAGGATCCATTCTTCTGTTCAGAAGAAAATCGCTACCTACTATTGGGCATCTCACCAGTAAAATCACCCTTCTGCAGACCTAAACTTTTACTGTTTCTGCCTGAAGAGTAAGAGTAGTAGAACTTCAACAGCTGAAAATGCTGCACCTAAAAAGGCCACTAGTGGGTGGAACACACATCCAACTAGTGGAATAAATTCTATATCCCATCAAGAACTCTTACGTCTCTTATTTTCACCAAAAGCAAAGAATTTGCAGGAAAACAAATCATTCTCCACCCTGCAGAGTTGGTAGCCAGGTGAGTGGAACTTCTTATATTGCAATTATTGCTTCATGGGAACAAAAATTACATGAAGCAGTGTTCTTTTCTCCAGTGCTAAGTATTATAATATACCAAAACTCCTGGGGAATAAAATGCTCCAGGAATACATCTAGAATAAAAAGAGTAATAAAGGATAAAAGGTATTACAATTAGGAACAAGCAAAACTAACAACAACCTAGTGCAAGAAGCAGTGAATATGACAGGGGGTGAAAAAGTGTTATTTTTCTTTGTTATCAGAAAGAGCTACAATGTCTCTCAAACAATGCAGCACTAACTGGAGAAACAATCTGAAGAAAATAAAGACATTGGGAAAACTGGGCTCCTTCAAAAGCAAGAAACACTGAAGTTCATGACCTCAGTTTAGTTAATTGCCCTGCTTCTGGTTAAATATCATCAAATACTTCAGATAGTGAGTTTGCATGAGTAGGGTTTAAATGAAGTGTCCATGTAGCAGGCATGTAACTCTTAAAACTTCTTGAAACACCTGTCTGAGGGCTAAGACTACCAGTGGCACCCTAATTCCATATAATCTTGTAGTTTCACCCTAAGGACCATCAGATAAAATTGTAATCAGACAAGTGAACACAGGTCCCAAATGTCTCATTAAAACAATACAGATGGAACTATTTTATAGGCTTTCATCTGTGTCAGCTAAAAACTGTGGAATCCATTCAGCTGTGAAAGGGGTCGAATATGAAGTAAAGGAGGAGTATACGGGAAAATTACCAGGGGATCAAAATACTAGTCAGTTTTCATCTTTGTTTCTGAAAGGGTGAGACCTGGACACCATCAACTTAAGCTCAAAGAATGAAACTTCCACAGGATTAAATCATCTGATCTGAAAAGAGGTAGCTCTACTACCAGAAATGACTCAAGTCAAATTACCATCAGTGGGATCCCATTAATAACCTTACTATGTATCTCAAAAAATGAAATCTTGTAGGACTGCAGATTGACCTGAAAGTGGTAACTCCACTAACAGAACCAAAATTTCTCAATTTAGAAGTTCAGGTGTCCTCATACTAAGTTGACTCAAAAAGAGGTAATGTCAATGGCATTCCATTAACAATGTTATTACACATCCCCACCACCCCCCCACTCCCCCTCGCCCTCTTTAAAGCAAGTAATGAGACTAAAATCAGCCTGGACACCCTTACCTGGACTGAGATGGTTCCACAAGACCTATGAAAAGAGTGATTGAGTGACTTCAGCAAGTGCTTGTGCTGTGCCAGGCACACAGAACGACTGTCATTTTAAGTGCTGTGAAAACGTGTCACACAAAAAGGCGTGCCCAGACAAGGTGAACATAATTTTTCTCCACAAGAATGACTATTTCAGCCCAAGTCCTTCAGAATATTTTGTGCCTACACTGTCAGCTTAACTGCTGCATGGGAAGTAGCTCACATCTGATCTACTGCCCAACAGTTCCCTGAATATCAGTTGTTTCTCAGAAATAAGCCAACACCACATACTTTACAAATGAGGAAATCTAACCATTTCGGCTCCCTGGTTGTGAATTAAGAATGTTCTTGGAGTCTTTGCAGCCTCCTATGTTTTTCAGCTTATTAATCAGAGATGGAAATACACATACTTCAGTTCTTTGTAAATCTAGAAGCAAGGCTCACTAAACATTTTGATAAAATGCTCACATCAATACTGATCCTCACTAGCAATGCCTTGAGCAGTCACTGCTGTTCTTCTGTGAGTAATCGAATGCCCTTTGATACGGAGGTGTTCATGTGAGCAAATGAAAAGCCATTAAGATCTAAGACCATCTAACTCTAGTCATTATATGTCTTCCCAGTTTTTTACCTGCAGGTGCCAAAGAAAGAAACTGTACTGGAGCACGGGATGACCATTAACTCCCCCCAGCAAGTACAGGGGATATACAACCTATACTCCTCATGCAGATCAAGCTGTTCAAATAATTTTTGTAAATCCAAGATTAGGACAGCAAAATGATCTCATTTCTAATAGACAGATGATAATGATCTGAGAAAGCAGTTGTAATGGGGATGCATGGAACAAGTGAGAGCTGCTGAAGTTAGTTAGTTTTTAGGCTTTTCCAGGGCACACTTTTTTAATTTTTGTCAAACTGAATAATTTTTGGAAAATCTCATGTGTAGTTATTCAACTTTTTCTCATTCTCTGCTAAAATTGCCTTCCCTGGAGGTGCAGCACGTGTTGCTGCAATGAGCAATGTTTAAGAGGCTGAATGCAAAACAAAAATTCTTGCTGTTGAAATGTCACAGTCAGCTACTACGATACAAATGTTAAGTGGAAGAGAGTTGGCTTCTTAGTCCTCACTCCACATATGTTACAAAGAGCAGCTGCCTTGTCTTCCTGGTGGATGTAGAACAGAACAACTGTACTGCTTTTCCCTAGCATCAAGAAAAAAGTGGAGCTACAGAGAGGCCCACAGCAATTAGAACTAAATTATAAAACTGCCAAAGAACTCCAATGTTTTTTCAAAGCACCATCAACACTAGGAAAGTACAAGTCACACATGAGGCTTTCTTCTGGAATAGTAGTAGAAGCACTGCACAGTGTAACACAGAAGGCAGACTGGGAGACCCTTGAAAGAGGCCCAGGAAATAATGTACCTTCTTGTATCACACTGGGCTTAATCTCAGTATCCCAAACTCTAACAGTTCTAAATCTTAATTTAACTGATTATATTTGTAAATCTGAAGAGAAACTACATAAAAATCTGCAAGAAATTATTCCATGTTTGGTATCTTGCCTCCCTCCACAGAATCAGAGGTGATGTTCCTCATGAAAGCTACATGCCATTAAGCAGATGACAACTGTTAAGTCAAAAAGGTACTATAAGTCCCATTATCATGACAAATTTCTGACCAGCCTCAGCGATTTCCATGGCACTTCTTTCTGATCACCTGTTTAGAATAGGTAGAAATATAAGACCCAGTCTAATTGTATGTAAAATTACTTTTTTAATATTCTAGGTCTGAATAATAATGGAGAATACATCTAAATAACAGTCTTCACTGTTGCATGGCTCTCTCTGTTTTTTTGGTTGTTTTTTTTTTGCAGGAGACTGGGAGGGCAGAGGAAGTACTGCTTAGGCTACTAAGGATAGATTCTGACCTCTTCACAAAGGTTCCACTGTGCTGTGGAATTTGAATTGCTATCTGTTTCTTGGTGGATACTAATTTCCTCCCAAACAGTCAGAAGGAAAATATCTTGGCTTACTAAACTAGGTCTGTTAATTTTCAGTCATCTGTACTAAAAACCATGGATAAAAGACCCTGTTCTTAACATGGCAGCACTGTGTCACAACCACAAGCATATTTTATCACCTGAGACTTCAGGCCTGTAGAATTCAATATGTCTATTAGCAAATGCACAAAATCTCAATTAAAAGTGGAAATTCAAGTCTAAAACTAAGCCACACAAGTTATAAAAATCTGTAAAATGTTTTGATTATAGTTTTCCAAAATCTTGAATTTGCATATTTAAAAAAAATATAAAGAGAAGGGGAAAGGGCAGGAAGAAACAGCAGTCTATGCCTATTATTTCACTGACATGTAGTAGGCCAGTTTACAGAAAGACAAAAGCTGGTGACACGCAGGAGCATTGCAAGCCCCCCATAACATGTGACAGTTTTAGATCAAAACCTCAGTGCCATAGAAACACTTTAACTGAATACTTACTGCTGCGTGAATGAATCTAAACATAAACAGATGCTGGGTTTCTCATTCTGTATTGCATTAATAGCAATTAGATCTTGCATATGAAGTGGAGAAGAAATGAAAATAGTGTACTTCTGCTTTATAACTTTGTGTGTTTGCCTTTGAGGCATGCAGTGAACTACTTAACAGATAAACAACCCTGCACTGCCCTTAGCAATATATAATCTGCATCCAGTCCAATGCAAATACAGCCAAGCCCTTACAATCCATGACAGTTCAGGGGTCACTCACTCTTGCTGTGAGGTAGATTGTTATGGCTGGCTGCAACATCCAGTGGAACTTCTGGACTAGAAAGATAGTGGAAGGCAGAAGAATGCTGACCAATTTTATTGTTCAAGGCTTTATCAACACTGCTATCACTGTCACACTCTTAAATTGATGTGAAAAACACCAAGCCAATAATGTGCTCATCGAATACACTCTCACATCTTCCCACCTGCCAATCAGAATCCCTCTCTCCCATGCTCAGCAGGTGGTAGCTGCCATTCTGTTAGAAGTATTGTTTCATCATGGTTCCAAAATTGGTACATGGCAATATTACAATGCATACAGCCCTACCACCACTATCATTCATTGGAAGAGCTTCTGCTGGTATCCAAAGATTTCACGGCATTTGAGTTGCTTTGGTGCAATTTGCTGCAGAGACACTCACACACTGAGCAGTGTTTAAAACAGCTAACATTGGGATTTTGACTTACAATAATTTTTGCATGGACAATACAATGTGCTGGACAGGACGCTTGCTTGCTGTCTAGGTGGTAAAGGGAGTTCTCCATAGCAAGGACTCTTACAGGGTCATCTTAGTTGGATTAGGTGAGACTCCCTAAAACATGGTTTTTGTAACCCAGCTGGCCCATGGCTGTCCTCCCTGACCATTGCAAGATATGTATAATGTGTCATTATAGATCACCTTAACCTAAGTACGAAATGTTTCCCAACTATCTGAAGTATGTACAAAAGACTGTCCTACATGATCATTTCTACACATGCAGGAACTGTTGTTATTGATTGTCTTACTCTTGTACAATTGATTAACTTTGCAGCAGGAGCTGTCTGTGAATATTTGCGACAGCCAGATTCTTTGCCCAGGATGTTAATCGACATGCTTAAGCATACAAATTGGTCTAGGCACAGCAGGGTCTGCCTGGGAAGTCTCAAGAACTGTCTGAAATTCCCGCTGGGACCGCTCCTGTAACAAGCTGTCAAATACTTCTTGTGCCAGCAGTTCCATCAGTCACCTGGTTTCAGCTTGGGCTGCCATCTCAAAACAGTCCTTTATCTCATCTGTGCAGACAACAAGCCTGGGAGTTCCTGAACCACTGTGGGAATTGAAGTCCACTGGGGGTGCACACAGGCACAGCCCTGAGAGCCAGCTACACTACAACCATAATTAAAGAATTAAACTTTATTTCTCTGCTTAAATCTCGTAGACCTTGCCCATTAGCTCAGTTGGCTAGAGCATGGTGCTAATAACACCAAGGTCATGGGTCAATCTCTCTATGGACCCTACACTTAAGAGCTGGACTCGATGATCCTTGTGGGTCCCTTCTAGCTCAGAATATTTTGTGTTGTCTGTCTAAATGATGTCAATACCTGACCTAGTGAACTCTCTTCAAAGTTCAGATGAAAGTGGCTAAGAAGTAACTAATTTACTGCAGGAAATGCCCAAACATAGGTGATCCTTATGCATTATCTGAGTTTGGTTGTGCTGGATCAGACCACTGATTTTGACTGCATGTACAGATGTCAACATTTCTGACAGGAAATAACCTAATGCAGCACTGGTACTCAGATTTGTGGTCTATTGTTTCTGGGAGCAGTAAAAGCTGGAATATTGTCCATATATATATAGCAAAGAATGGATCTTCTCACATTTCCCTTTCAGATCAAATGTTCATCAACTACAAAAACCTATTCACCATCCCTTCAAAGTTCGTAAATCAATTGCAGCACATGTGGGCTAAACTATTTAAAGGAGATGGCTTTTCCGCTCTATCAGTGATGGAGAGACTGTATCTGGGCCATTTACTCACAGCAGAGAAGGCAACTGCTCATTCTACATTCTGCCTTCTTCAGTTCACCTGATGTTGTCATCAGTGTGTCAGGCAACATCTGGGAAAACAAACTCACCTCATCTGTATTTCACCCATCACATACAGTACTGCCTTATCGGCCATTCCTTCTGCTCTGGGACAGTGCAAATCATAATGGATTTAATGCCTGTATGTCCCTGTGAGTGAACTGACATGAGATTCCATGTTTAACAATGAAGTGCAGAAGCCAAGTGCCCAAGCTGCACACCTTCAATAGTCTGTTCTGGGGTTTCTTCATGTAAGACTGAACTGAAAAACCAACAATAGCCAGCAGCCTGATACTTGCAAATCACTGCTGTAATAGATTAATGTTTCACAGGTATTTTTTTTCTTTTATTCAATGTTCAAAGAAGAACATTTTCAGTTTCCAGTTATTTTGTGGGATGCATTGCTGTAATAGATACACCTACTGCATTAGGACCAAAGCTGACTAACACAACTAAAGCGATCATATAAAGTGAATTTGCACTGCCAAATAACTTTCCAGTTTGCAGTCTCAGACATATGTCACCACATAAATTTGGAAGAGTTATGTGTGGGCCGTACTGAGTAGAGCAAGAATTAAGTATGTAGCTGTGGAATAGTTCAATTACTGGCACCATTATTGGCAGCCCACACTTCAAGGATGCTTATTGCTGATTACTAACTGCATGTAGCAAGTTTAGTTAATGGGAGAGAGTTCACAATCCAAACAGCTTGTAAGTTGAGGGAGGGCCTTTAAGCACCCATTTATCTCCCTTGAGATTATTGGCAAGGAAGTGGGGAGAGAGGCCAACTTATGCTGGGGAAGGTTACAAGCATCTTAGTAGAACTGTCTGTCAAAATCTTCAAACTAACTGTAAAAAAATACATCCAGCAAGCTGCCATCTCGACTGTGTCTGACCCTTTTCCTGGAAATGCTGTTATTATGGCTCAGCTCCACAGTTAAGTCTCCTCCTCTTCTGTCCCATCCCCTATCATGTGACCCAAGCAAAGATACACCTTTCCCTGGCCATTCTTTCCTGTGCTCCATCCCTCTTCCAAGCAGGCTGCTGGTAGTTTGGCAACACTTGCTTCCAGGGAGAGAATGAACCTAGGCTCTTTGTGGTACAACAGGAATGTGAACAGCTGTATCACCTGGCAAAAGGAAAAATAAGTCTTCTCTAAATTTTAAACATAACATCTGACATGCTTAATTCACAGCAGCAAAGTAGATATGTTGGTCTGCTGGCCCTAGAAATTCTGATATAAGCCATGGTACTTTGTCTTACCTTTCTTGCAGTCAAGTGTCCAGTTTTCCTCTAAAACCTGAGAGAAAACAACAGCCACAGCCAAGACTAATTTTCTACACCTTTCTTCAGGACACTGGTTGCTCTAAGTCTAAGCTAAACGGCATGTACTTCAAAAGCCGCAGGATATGTTAAGAGACATTGCCAAATACCAAATATTTTAGTCTCCAAATTCTGCCCTTTAAAAAATTAATACACTACTGGAAACTGTTGCCTGAATTCTAAATAGCTACTTGAAAACAAAAAAGCATCCATACTATTTATGGAGGATCTAATATTATGTGCTCCCTTCCACTGTTTGAGCAGGAACAGGAGTAGAAGCCAGACTTTTCCCAGGACTTAAGGGCTTAATCTAACATGCTAGCTCCTGCTGCATTAGAAGAAAGAGGCTAGAAGCTCATACATATCCAATGGAAAAAAACCAAACATGAAATGAAATGTTTTCTGTAGCAGCTAAATGTGTTCCAAAACAACTGAACATTGGTGAATGAAAGCTAAGCAGAAAGTTCTCATGCTATAACTCAGTCTAAACCCTTTTAAAAGTTAGAAATTGGTATTGATTACAGGTTTAAAAAAGAACTATGGAGGGTCATTTAAACTGAAACATAGCACATACTGTAACAGTGAATCCATAGACCATTTCAGAGAAAGACAGGCTTTCTAGTAAACATCCAGCATCAGCTCTATGTTTTCTTAACACCAGGCAGCATAATATAGCTCCCAAGAGTGCAGGTGAAATACATGAACCCAAACCAAGTATTAAATCCTCTCTAGGGGCTACATAAGAAACAAATGAGATGAGCTTCTATAGCTGTCTGTAAACAGCTCCTCTGTCATCTTTGCTAAAACCTGTAGGATGATCTGGATATGAGCCAGCATCATTCCTGGCTTTTTAAAACTGTTTATATTTGTAACTCTTTGCTCTCCTCTGGCAGTGTCTGTCACATTCTCCTATGCTCAGTACTATATACTGTGTTTTTTTGGCGACTGATATCAGGGAAATTTCTTGGTATGGAGAATGATGAGCTCTGAACAAGAGGGGCAACCCTGGAAAGACCTATTTATGCATCAATACCTGCATCCAGCTAGAACGTGGTCCTCAACCTAAAAGCCTATGGGTTACGTGCAAGATAATCTACTGTTGATTTAGGTCACCAGTCATATAAAAAATTAAGGCTGAGTGAAGAGGAAGGGACAAAACAATTTTGCTCTGTAGCCTCATATCTGCTCAGTGCTTTGCCTATATATCAGAAATTTGGGGATCACTGAAGTATGGTTATTATTGGTTATTATTTACTTAACTAGATTGGACCATACTCAAATGACAGAAGGAAAACACTAAGAGGTCTGCCTTCCCCAGCTGAGAGGCTAATTAAAAACCCTACAATTTGCAGAAAAGCACATATAACATAGACACGTACAAGATTTATAAGAACAAACCTCCTCCTTGCCATGAAGCTATAAAGAACAGAAGGAAGATCTCTGGTTAATTAGGTTAATATCAGCTTATGGCTTCATGTAGAAGAACCAATGAAAAATAAAAACAGAAACAAAGTATTTTTCTCAAGAATCACTTTTTTCCCTTTTCCATCTCACTCCAAAGGTTTTTGAATTCAGTCTTTCACAACACGGTGTGCTTTGAACTTCTCCCTTATAAGTACAGCAATTTACTAAACCTTGGTTTTTCCCTTGTTTCAGGGTGCTGTTTGGAACAGTTGGGTAGGTCAGACAAATTACTGCCACCAACTTCAAATGCTAAAGTCTGAATACTTCATTCTACCTCCACAGGTAAAGAACATACAGCTCAGAATCAATGCAGTGTCTCCATGTTCTGACAAACTTTTTAACTAAGAAAAGATAATTACTTTGAGTAAGCAATTTTTCCCCCCATTGACTGAACTCTTTTCATATTCGTTCCTTTTGGAAGGGCATCCAGATTAAAAAGGTAGCTATTGTACTAATACAATACTAATACTACCTCATCGAAGTGTGCGTACTTAGGGTTTCACACACCTGTGCTTGAGGAATGCAAGGCAGTTGAGTGTTTCCAGTAACAGACTTGGACATACTGAGCAAGATACTTAAGATTCCACCATTGCTACTAGGAAGATGTATCCTTAGAAAAGCATAATGTGATCAGATGGACATCCAGAATCCTCTTGCTAGCAGGTAAAATTCTAAGCTGTTAAACAAAATATTTCATTAGCTGCTCTCATTCCAGAGAAACTGCACTGATTTTAGCCATGTAGCATCTTCTTGTTAAGTGTAACTGGGGTTACAATCATGTCAGAATTAGCTGTCATCAGGGGAAATATTTTTAGGCAGTAGTTCCCCTGCAATTCACCAGTCAAGGGAGATGAGGAACAAAGGGATGACATCAAATCAGAAGTATATGACTGACACCTATGTCTGTCTGTCTTTACCTTGAGCTCATCTGCATCATAGAAGTCTATGCGCACAGCAGGGACCATCCATGTCTGGAACAGAGTTGCCAGGATCTGTTTGGCAATTGCATCTGCGATGAGGTGAAAGTGGAGTGGGTTTCGCCTGATACAAGAAGGGAGAGAAACGTGTTAGTTCAAAGGTTTCTAATTCCTGTTCTTAAAGGACAACATCAGAATTTACAAAGCTTTATCTGTGTCTAAGATGTTGAATTTTGAGTGTGCAGCATGTCTGGTGGCATCCTGCTCTGTGGCCAAAGTGCTGAGACACAATTTGAATACACATGACAGCAACGAAACAATCAGTTTCTGGGTGGATATGAACATACAGATCCTTTGACTTCAGTGGAATGCGATGATTCATAACAGCTAAGAGTTTTGTCCCTTGTACCAGCTCCTTAAAATAAGGCCAAGTTAATATCCCTTTGGGGACTTGAGCTCTGGAAGTGATTGTTTCAGTTTCTAGGCGAACCTGGTGATTTATCTTTGTGGTAAGAACAGTGTCTGTGGAGAAATAAGGGTGCAAGGAAAGTTAAAAAATAACCATTTGAATGAGGTGAAATTCTAGGACCCTTGAGTTTACATAGAACTTTTCTACAAAGCAAACTTGGGGAATCAACAGCTGTCCCATAGGAATCCAAAATTAGATGTTTCAGGCGAGCGCCTTCTAGCTATTCACTGGCATGGTGAATAGAATGGAGATTGCACACCACATCCTTTTTCGTAAGTGGAGGAATGGTTAAAGAAAGGCAGGAAGAAAGGAAACATTTTACTTCAAAACACCAGATCTGAGTTCACCTCTGCAGTTACAGGACTTGGGCTACTGAAAAGCTTCAAAACACGACGGGTGAAGCCAGTATCAGCAAGAGCGGCAAACTCTGAAAAAGTGTATGGATTTTTCTATACTAATGTGAACTTAAGACATTATAAATATCTTGTTTAATTCCCTCAACCTCCATCCCTTTCTGGGGGACAATAAGCAAATCTTCTGAGGTAGGAAACTTACCAGTGGAAGTTCGTCACAAACTGTAGTCGTCCATGTTTACCCCTAGCTTAGCAACTTTCCTGGTCAGCAGAAAAGATCAAACTTTGAAAAAACACTAAGAAGACAAATGGTTTGTTTAGTCTTTAGCATGGGATCAACCTTTCTTTGATCACTATAGTGGAATAGTGGATTCTCATTTCTATCGAATTTGTAAAGCTAAATAAGTCTACTTGTTAATTGGTATTTTTCATCTAACAAGAGAAGTATTTCGTTTCAGATGTTGATGAAAGTGAAAGATTAGTGATGCTACTACATTCTTCAGTGTGAATGAGAAGTGAGGAAAACTATGTTAGTTCAGGCCAATATACTTCCATTACACTTTTGGGCTTAACCCAAAAAATGAAAGTTATTTTTTTCTCCATTTTCTAGATTAATGAAAAATGTGTGCCTTACTTTTTAATGTTTCTCTTCTAGCTTTAATGAGTTATACTGCTTCCCACTGAACAAAGTACACAGGAAAATGTAAAAATACATATAATAATGGTTCATAGAATTTTAACAGACTTCTCAGCAGAAAGAGGAGATTGTTGTGAGAAGCAATGTATGCCTGGATTTTGCAGTGGCAGAAATACCACACCTAAGATCTGACTGAGGAACAGGGGCTGCAAGTGAAGCTGCTGCAGTGGCTTCAAAGACACTGTGGATCACATTATGTGCGTACAGGAAAAGCAAAAAAGGGCTGGGTAGAAGCCTTATATATAAGATAATCATGATGGCAGAATAAACCCACAGCTGATCTGCCCTAAACAATATCCAAAACACTAAGCCACAACAGGCTTTTCAAAGGACAAAGGTCTTTCAATCTTCAGCTTGCCCTGTAGGGAGGAGGGGAGAGGGAAAGGCGTAAGCTGCCAGCAGCTGAGTGTCCCATTACCAAGCTAAAGGGATCACAGCAATTACATCTGCTTTACCAGCCCAGCAGGAGAGTAGAAGAGGACACCCTGACTCATGCAGATTCCACAGTAACCAGGCACCTTGCCAAGAAAAAATCAGGAAATAGCAGTGATCAGGAAATACATCTCATTAGTAAGAGACAAGGCCAAGAGAAACAAAATACAACACCAGTGGCTTTGGGTACAGGCAAAGCAGTATCTCAAGACAAATAGATGTTCAATATCAACATACACATCCCACATAGGTCCCTCTGCTAAGCAGGGGCTGAGTCTGGATTCTGGTAAGACTATTTCCCAGCTGGTGTTCTTCACTAATTTCCTTCCATTTTTTTTTTTTTCCTTTATTCTGGGGTTATTTATCTTATATTCTAAAGTAGAATAAGAAGAGTAAAAAATTAGTTAAAAAATAAGAAAGCTCCATCTTCTTTCAAATAATCATTTAGTTAAATGGAATTGATATAAAATATTTCAAGATGAAACATGCCAGTTGAAAAGAAAAAATCTGACACAAAGACACTCAGATGTTCAGTAGCAGTTTATACTTACCTGAATGACCCAGAGTGCATGAAACTTAAATGGGAACAAGTGGGTGACATTTACTTTAGTTCATCTCCTACTGGGAGAAAGAAAAAAGGATAACTGTACTCCCACACAGAAATCTCTTTCAAGTTGTTAGCCTCATGATAAAGATTCAGCTGGAAGGAAAGTGTGTCAGAGGCAAAGCAGAAGATTATCACTTACAAAAATATATCTCCAAAACAGTATAGTGGCCTGATGACATTTACAACTAAATGTACATCAGCCACAGAAAATTTTACTCCAGACGAGATTTCAGTTCTGTGAATTGTGAGGTTTAGCACGGTGCTGGAAGCCAACAGTGCGCAGCCTCAAAGCTGGAAGACCTTCTGAAGGTAACAGTACTAGCATACACACAGATGACATCTTTCACCTCTTCTGCTGTCTGCAATATGCAAAGCCTAAAAGATATAGATTGCTTCAAAGTGTTTAAGAAACAAGTTTAGAAGCTTGAAGATCAACATTCCTTATAAAAGATACAGAAAAGATTCTGCAAGATGAGAAATCTTTTTCAAGAGATATATGAAAGGGATGCCATGATTATCTGACAACATGATTGAATCACTGGATCTAAGAATTAGGGATGACAATCAGGATATTGTGAAGGATTACACTGAAAGCTGAATTTCATTAAACTTGGACATTTTGCTCATTTTCCACTGGGCACATCAAGAGAACTAAAAAGCACACATAAAGGCTGGTTGTATCTTGTACTGATAGAAATCACTATGGGGACAGTGTAATGGGGACAGTATATGCAACTATGGAATAGCATGGGTCAATATATGGCAACTGTGATAAACTTCTCCCACAAAACTAACAGGTTATGGAAAATCCCCAGTATTCTGTAAATTAATCTGTTTGGAAATAAATGTTTCTAGTATCCCAGGTTTCACAACCCTGAGCCCCAGGTCTTCCAGATTCCTTACTGCAGAAGCAGGTACTGAAACAGCCATAGAATTTCTCACAAGGTCCAGAAATACTTAATCTTATTCATTTCAATGATTTTGAACATTTGAATTTCTACCAACTACAACTTTTCACAGTTTCTGCTACATGGAAAATGCTGACGCACTAATGTCTTAATGTGGCAAAATGTAGTTCCAAAATACGGTTATTTCCCATCAAGTGGAAACTTAAGTTCTAAGTACTCTATTCAGAAAACTGCAAATCTTCATATATTAACTTATTTCCACTTATCTTAAGATCAGACAGTATCTGACAAAGTAAACCACATGTAAAGAGCACACATTTATTTTCCTAAATTACTTTCCTCAAAAGTGAACAAATGGGGATTCTAGCCAAGATTTTTAAGCATGGATGCTTAAATATAGGCTCTTAGACCTAAATATAGGAGTTTGAATGAATGCACTCATTTTCAAAACTGCTGAAGTCCTATAAAGTTAGTAAAATGAAAAGAACTCAATTATTTAAAAGGCAGGCTATGAATTTAGAAGTCCATTCCAAGGTACCCATTTATCTACATTTTTTCTTATGATGTCTTATTCTTGCATTTCAAAACTTTTTATTCTTCATCAGATTTATGATCTGCTTGCTCAAGCATTTGTGGCCCTTTCTTTTCAAATAGCCACTGCCACAGAGTTGAATACAGAAATCTACAATTGAAAAAGGGAGTAGTGAACCAAGACTCACTCTTCCCTTCTGCACTATTCCATAGCTCAGTTGTAAGTAATTCAAAAGGCAGCTCCTTGGCTGCTTGGTTACACAGTTCTCTCTCTGCAACAGAGGAATTTTATTTTCTGAGATTATAAAAAAGGTCAGTAGCCCAGGGGGTTTATTTCCAAAACCTATACTTTATTATAGTAAACAAGCACAACAAGGTAGTACCTTTTATATCTGTAAGAAATGGTTACAAGAATTTCAAACAGGAACTATAAAAAGCAGTTTGGGAAACTTTTTCTCCTAATGCCCATATGACAATCCCTCTCTCATATGTGAAAAATTTTAATGTGAAAATCTTCAAGATTTTTTATACCACTTTATACCCAGTATTGATGAAAATACTCCCCAAACTATTGGAGAGATCCTAAATACACTTGCTGCATCATTTGTGGATCTTCTTGTTTTGTGTTAACTTACAGAATTTCTTTGGGAAGTACTGAGAGATTTCATGGGTAGATTTATTTTAAACATTGCTTTCTCCATTATGCCTCTATTGTTAGGACAGCTAGAAGAAACAAAAATAAGTGTGTATTATTGGTGCATTTACATAGATTAGAGAAACCACGTCATGCTTTATGTTTTTTTGCCAGGACAACCTCCCACAAAATAGACTGACACATTAGAAAAGTTGGAAACACTGACAGAGGTTTTGAATTCTCAAATTAACTCCATTAGGGCAAAGTGGTCTCAATGGAATATAGCCATTAGATTATATAAGCTTTAATTACCAGCCAGTGTTGACTTGTGACTCTTACTTGGAAATTACATGTCACCCTTTTAATTTAATTTAGATTTTCATTTGGTTTGCCTTATTCTACTTGTTCTAAGAAAAAAAAAAAAAGCATTCTGTAATACAGCTTAATATCCTGTTCTTAAAAATGCTCAGACATACACTTAACTTTCAGGTTTCAAGCAGCCTTCTTAAAGCAAAGAGGCAACTTCCCATTAAAAAGCATTTGTCTGGTTGTCTGGTTTTGTTTACATTCCTTACAAAGCCCCCACATTCCTATGCCACTATTGCTGTAGTATAGATGGAGAGTACAACTGAAGAAGTAAATGCAGTGACTCCTGTGAAGAAGAGGGACTGACCAGAGTGGGGGGGGGCGGGGAAAGGGCACAAAAAACCAAGCCAGTACGTGCTGGCACAAAAGAGAAGTTAATTTTTTTATAGATTGTCAGGCTGACCTAACTGCCAGAAACAGGCTATAATTTTGTATGTTTTTTTCTTTGTTTCCAAATGAAACATAGTGTTAAGCATGTCTTCAGAAAAGAGAAGAGTGCATTAAAAACCATTTTAGCTCTTACTCAAGTTAAGACTTACCTGAACAGAGAGAGAAAGTATCTTTTCAATATGAAACTGTAATTGTGGGCTGTTTCTGTGGCACTCTAAGGTTTACAATTTTTAGAAATGGAATAAAACATTGAAAATCACCAGTGTAACTTGGAGCAATAGTTGCAAAAGATTCAAGGAACATTATCAGCCATAGGAAACTGCTCCAATTTTGAAAAAGAAATACAGGTGCTTTTTAGCATACTACTATAATCACTGTTTCCAAAAGTATTTGCCCTTCGTTCTGCCTATTTGACCCAATATAATTAATTTCTAGTGTTTAGTCTTTTGGTTTGATAAAACTAAAGTTAGGCTGCTCTCAGCACACAGTGATACAAGATTGGCTTGTGTTAAACTGAGAGATAATTTTTTTAGCCCTGCAATGGCTTTATAAAATCTGTCATAATTGGGAACTGGATGTGCAAGAAAGGAAAGCAGGAAAGTTGCAGAATAGGACTGAGTATTCATTCTACATGCCTCCCTCTGCGCAGTGCTGCCAATGCATATTTATCAGACTGCAAACCCTGCACTATCCCAGCTCTGCTGAGTCTCCTCCTGAGAACAGACTGTCAGTTATGTCAAACTGGGTGTTAAAAGCTGCTGGATTTTGTGGCTGGAGCATACGTTTTTGAAAGACAATACTGGAATCAAGCTTCTTTACTACTGGGAATGAAACATATTTCTGAACTATGGTGTTCTTATGTGGAATCAATCACACTACCCCTGTCCTCTCCTTTTCCCACTCTCTGGAACCTGAAGATAGATAGGGTTTCTCAAATGGTCTGAACAAGTAGCCTGCCTATGTCTCATAATATATATATATGGTATGACTCGAATCTTGGTGGAGAGCTGAAATGTTCAATATGCAGGATTTACTGTACATTCATGCAAGAGAGAAGAGACAGTACACTCCATCTGTAGAAAATCCTGTAGCTTTTATCCTTAATGACCCAGCACTCCTGCTGTTTTGTGTCTCTATCTAGCATTCTAGCTAAAGTTGGGGGTATAACAAATATGTTAATGCTCCCTGGGATTAGACTGACATGGCCTCCTTTTCTCAGAGCTTTTCTATTGGAGAAGCAGCGATTTCCTATGGAAGCAGGGAATTTAGGTATATAGTTTTGTATCAAAATGCATGCTAAAACATGCCTTAATTACTGACCTGTACAGAAATGCCAAAAGAAGGACATAACATCTTCACAAATTCCAGACAGATTCACTGATATCAGTGTCTTAAAACAAACACCAACTGAGGTACAGGAGGACAGGTGAGGACATTAAGCCTGGTTGCTTTGAGGGGTCAGTTGTTTAATCAGTAGATTGTATTCAGGGTGTGTTGAAGGGAAAACAAAATCTCTACAACAGTAAGTCTGGCAGCATATTTTTTCTGTTCTTGCAAAACTGTATTTGAGATTGAATGTGGTGATTTTACAAATGAAGGACCAGTAGCCCAATTTAGGGATTAGGATAGCAAATTTCCATTAAGCAAATTTCTCCATTGGAAGCATAAAGACCTTTCAAATGTCTATTCTGCTTGGCTTGTTAGACAATGCCAGCTAGAATGCACTTCCTGGTGCGTATTTAGGGTTAGAAGAAGAGACATCTCCATGCCTGTTTTCATTGAGAACCCTCAAGTCAGAGGTAAACTTGATGCTGACATTATGAAGCACTGACTATCTGAACCAACCACTTCTGACTCTCCTAACTAACGCAATCCTCCTAAATGCACTATCATGACCTGTCTCCATCCTTCATTTCTATAATTAAATAGATCCTAGTAACTAAAAGAAACCTTTCCAATCATCACCATTTCTGAAGTGCATACTGGTCTCTAAGATAACATTGTTTACACATGGCAACCAAGGCAAGGAAACTTAGTTCTAAATCAATATTCAGCTTAGTTTGTTGTTTCTTTTTGCTTATTCTGATGCTTAAGAAGCCAGTGTTTTCCAGAAGATAAAGAAGAAAGGTCTGTAAGAAGCTCTGTCTCTTTTCTGAGAATATCTTCTCTTTCTAGCAAACAATTTAATGCCTAGTGAGAAAAGCTAGTTTTAGGCAGGAATGGACTTAGATTTGTCTTTAAGTATGTTCTGAGCAAACAAGGGAGATAGGTTATCTTGAATGTACTCAAGTTTCATTAGCTATACTGGACTTTATCTTGACCACCTCTGCTGAGCTCGACAAATCCTTAGAGATGAGTAGTGCAGGCCAAACAACAATATGTTCTTGACAGAGGCAGAATCTATCAGACTTAGAAATACCAATATTAGTTATCCTTTTTTGGTTTAATATTTTATTTCTTATTATTTAATAATTTAATTACACGGCAGTATTGTTTATAAATTTGCTAACTGCCGAGAGGAGTGCCTTAAGTAAAACACGGACATTTCCTTTAAGGAACACAGAGAGAGGTTGTTTAGACCTTTGAGCTGTGAGATTCCTCTTATTTGCAGAACATTTGGATACAGAGAGATTAAAGTCTTCTCAAAATGGATGCAAGTATTAGGACAGAAAAACAGGGAGAAGCTAACCACTAGGACAACTTGTGTCATCACAAAAATATGATTTTCTATGAAATCCCTTAGAAACAACAATTAAAATAGACAAAACCTCCCCACATCCTGGCAATATAAAGCCACTTTACACTGAATAATTCAAACTTCTAATTGGAAATTGATATAGTTGTAACATTTAACAGAATTTTAATGTTCAGAAAAATTCTGCACAGAGAATGACATAGCACAAAAATTCATGCACAGAGAATGAGAATTTTTAGTGGATTTTTTCTTTTGTTATGTTTATTTTAACATTGTTCCTCTGGTCCTACCCCTCATCTAACATGAACATGCTACTTCTCAAAAGACTTTCAAAGACTGTGTGTTGATAATGGAAGCTGCTCTCATATTTTGATTAAACAGTACTTATGGAGTATTTTTTCATACTGGACAAGGTCAGCATTTATATTATTTTAGGAAGCTTAGCAAAAATGATAAAATGATGTACTAAAACCATTGTCAGGAAGAGACTACTAAGGCTTCCAGCAGGAGACTGGAGGCAAACATAAGGAGCAAAGTGAGGGAATGGAATGCCCCACTCATGCTAAGTGCAAAAAGATATTACATGACATGAACGAGAGTCATTCACCCTTACACAAAACTGTCTTTAAATAAAGCAGCATATTGAAACTATCTCCTTAATAAGTTGTTTGTACTGTAAGCATATTTTACTAGTCTATTTGTCCTGTTTGAGTCAAACAGTCTGATCACTTTCCCCATTTTTATCCACCTTCTGCAACATTATTGGAAAGCATCTCTGAGACATTTCTAAACTGGACAATGGATATCCACATATGCCCACACATAGTTCAATGTGAATTCTCTTTTTCTGCAGCTGCTGTCTATTAAAGGAACTGGTTATTTTGTTTTTATTGTACATTCATGCCTCTCAGCTTTGGGAGCTAACTGTGTCTTGGGGGTTGAGGTTTTTTTTTCCTTTCCTTTCCTTTACTTGTTACCTGTGGATTTTTTCCCATTGTGTTGCAAAGAAGCACTGATGGCTGGATGCTTGAGATAGCCTGGAGGAGAAACTCTCTCACTCACTCAATCAGAGCCTTCTCTGATGGTGACGGTGTGGCTGCTGCTTAGGAAAAGAACTCATTTTGGTGCTGCAGAAGCCCAGCTTGGTCCTGTTTTTAATTCTGGTGTGAGATGAGCCTTTGCTCCTAGGAGCAACCACTGAACTGGGATGTTGTTACCCCCTGCCTCACTAAAAGAAGGGCCCGTCGCCACACTGGGAGCAGGGCCACTGTGGTCCCACTCCTCTGTTGTTCCTTCAGCATTGCTCTGAGTCTTTTCGCAGCTCTGTAGCCCGCACCCCCTGCCTGCCAAGGCATCCCGAGTCTTCAGCCTCAGCTCCGGAGTNCAATGTGAATTCTCTTTTTCTGCAGCTGCTGTCTATTAAAGGAACTGGTTATTTTGTTTTTATTGTACATTCATGCCTCTCAGCTTTGGGAGCTAACTGTGTCTTGGGGGTTGAGGTTTTTTTTTCCTTTCCTTTTCTTTACTTGTTACCTGTGGATTTTTTCCCATTGTGTTGCAAAGAAGCACTGATGGCTGGATGCTTGAGATAGCCTGGAGGAGAAACTCTCTCACTCACTCAATCAGAGCCTTCTCTGATGGTGACGGTGTGGCTGCTGCTTAGGAAAAGAACTCATTTTGGTGCTGCAGAAGCCCAGCTTGGTCCTGTTTTTAATTCTGGTGTGAGATGAGCCTTTGCTCCTAGGAGCAACCACTGAACTGGGATGTTGTTACCCCCTGCCTCACTAAAAGAAGGGCCCGTCGCCACACTGGGAGCAGGGCCACTGTGGTCCCACTCCTCTGTTGTTCCTTCAGCATTGCTCTGAGTCTTTTCGCAGCTCTGTAGCCCGCACCCCCTGCCTGCCAAGGCATCCCGAGTCTTCAGCCTCAGCTCCGGAGTTTCTGATCCATCCCTTCTCCTCTGGGCTGAGCCGCCATTACCGCATGCTCCCTGAGCGCCCCACAGCGCCCCCTGCAGCCACGTGGGGATCAGTGCACTCACCCTGCCCGCCAGGAGCCACCAGCACCCCTGCCGGCTGTGACCGGAACTGCACCCAAGGGGAAAGCGCCTGCAGTCAGGGAAGCTGTTACTGGGCTCCGGGTTCTGTTTATTACTAATGTTGCAGTTGCTGTTTTGCCATGTTATATATACTAGTAAAGAGCTGTTATTCTCATCCCCATACCTCTGCCTGAGAGCCTCTTAATTTTCAAAATTATAATAATTTGGAGGGAGGGGGTATGAATTCTCCATTCCAAGGGAGGCCGTGCCCCCCCCAGCGGACACCTGTCTTTCAAACCAAGACACTGTTCTAAAACCAGGTTGCAAAATGTTCTGAGGGGCTGTAGGCAGCCATTTCAAAGCCAGAATAAACCATCTGAATTTAATGAAATAGTGTATATACTGACTGTAACAGCAGGTTTACTACAAAAATGAATATCAAAATTGGAAGCTGGGGTGGTCAAGCAACCAGAGTGAATTTATCATCAGCACCTGTGCCATAAACTGATACCAGAAATATGCTAAATGAATACAACACTGTTATTACCACTGTCATTATTTTACAGCATTCAGGAGATGCTTTAGAGTGAAAATAGATACTGTCCCCTTTCCCACAATGCAACAGGAGTAGCAGGTGGATCTCTGATCCCTCTTATTCACTGTAGAAATCTTCACATGGGTGAAATCTATTTGAAATCGTCATAAATTAAATGCTTTGTTCCTTAAAAAGAGAAAGAATCTAGGGAAGGGAGTCTGACCACCTTTTGAAGTAAGAGAGTAAACCTAGAAAAGACTCACTTAGTCATAATTAGGAAAAGAAAGCTGCTTTTACCTGTGAAATAAGACAGACTTGACGAGTGTGACAACATCCCGACTGGCATTGTACCCTGCACAGACAATGGCAACGTGGATAGTCTGTGGGAGAAAAGGAACAAAAAGAACAAAAATTAAAGCCTGGTCTTGCATTCATCCCTTGTTAAGGAGAGCACACACATGACACTGCTGTTGATTAGTGCAGCAATAGTTAGGGATGTGAGTGGTGTTTTGCAGCTGTTTGCAACCCACTTGAGGCAGTTTGTTAAAACATCTTAATTGAGTTATAGCACCATCATCATTCCAAAGTCATTACTATCCTTACATCAGATGTTTGAACAGAATTGCATTTATTAGCTAAGACATACATGTGCATGTATGTACACACACCTTTCCCAAGTAAGCAGCACACAAAATCCTGAGTGTGCAAACATACAGACCTTTTTAATTCTCTGAACTAAAATTTAAAATTACGTCTGATACTTAGAAGCAGATATGATCTCAGAAATTTTGTATTATTTCTGTCCTATGCACAGCCCCTATGGAGAGGGTGAGTAACCTCTCATGAATGAACATGACTGCAGCTGTTGGTTTGCCAGGGCTGGATGCATCCCAGTGATATGATGGGACACAGGCTGTGAAGGCAAGTTGCCACTTCCCTGCCTGTGACTACCAGTATGCGCTTTTCTGGCAGGGTTAATGTAAAGTTAAACACAACCCCCACAAACACATTCTCTCCACCTCATTACACTAGTAGATTATCACTTTTCTGTGCCTTTTTACCCCCCTTTTAACATGAGGCAGAGGTTTCCTTGTCTCTTCAGGAGGAAAGGGAAAATTGAAAAGGTGCTACAAGTCATTATTTAGCCTGTAAGTACTAATCTGAAAAATGCTATTACGTTATTCTGCACTGCTTTTAAAAATTAGCCATTTCTAATGCTCCCTAGGGACAAAAAAAAATTAATCCTAGTGAATTTTGACTCCAGGTTCTGTGATCTTCTGTTTCTTACTGGTCACAGAAATGAAGCAGAGTTCACCATGCTGCCAGCACAAAGATGCCATTGGGGACACAGCTGTGAAACTGCAGGGAAGCCTCATTTGGCTTCCATTTGAAGCTTGGTTAGCTGGTTTCTCAGACACACAGCTCTCATGTTCCACAGAATGCCCACTATGCTGAGAACAAATGAGGAGTTCTGCCTCCTCATACAGCCACAGATTCCCAAAGCCTGGCTTGTAACAGAAGCACATTTACACAAGAAGTGCCATGTGTTGGGCACATCTGAGGAGCCCACAGCCCTGTCCATTAAGATCGCCTGGTACAAGGCACAATTTGAATCATGCAACTGCCAAGTGGCTGTGCCACTGTAGAATGTCCACATGAACATCACAGCTGCCTCGAGCCCTACTGTGCTTCACAAGCTCAGGCATATTTAAGATCTAATGTTTTAAGAGGACTTGAATTAGTAAGAAAATTGTCTGTCCAGAGAGGCGTGAGAAAGAAAAGGTATTGCAGTACCTTTTGGCAACAGCTCTGTGAGGTATTAGCACTTTAAATTTATGTTAAAGTCAGTGGAGCCAAGCATGCTCAACATTTGGCAAAAATTGATTGTGTTTCTTTCTTGTGACAGGGAAGACCAGAGGCTGCTTATTAATGACTTTTATTGCAGCAGGAGTCTGTACTGTACTCATCGGCATGGGGTGCTCTAGGTGCACTGATTCCTGATCTTACACATACTGGCCTCCTCTCTGATCGTCACCTGGTCCTTCTCAGGCTTTTGGAAGACCTCAGATCCTTCCCCTCAGTGCCAATTAAAATCAAATTAGCTGAGAACAGTTTCACCCTTGCTTTAAACATTTCATCTGAAGGTATTAGACCAGAGACAAACATTTCAGTGGTTTTCACAGAACAGCACTGTCATATACTTTCAACATTGTTTTATACTACCTACACTTGCCAGAAAAGCTCTCCTCAAAGCCACTCTCTCTACCTTACAACTGCCCTCCAAATCAGAGTTTATTCTCTCAAGTGCTTGCCCACATCTGTTCTTCTTTTACTAAATCTGTTTGTTTTAGAATTGAAAGCATGCATTCCTTGCTGTCTTCCAGTAGCTGTTGTTGCCTTGTGACAGAGGATACACGACTGATACTGAGAATGGTTTCAAGCATCAGCACTTTATTATTCCCCAGTACAACCTTTTATACCCTTTTCCCTTTTACTCTTCTGTGATTGGTCAATACAAATCAGCATTCCCTGCTCCTTTTCCTTTAATGATGTTCACCTGTCCTACAGAGTTGCACTTTATCAGGGGTGAGATTGCCTGCAGTACTATCTCTATTCTTATACAATCCTTTCTGCCACAGCTTTGGATGCTGCTTCAGCCAGGACACAGTGAGAATAGCACTTACTACTCTTCTGAATGTTCTATTCCAGCTCAGAGACACAGGCATCCATGTACCTTCTGCTCAGCCTCTCTGTAGTGTTTGATATTACATACCACTTCTATTCCTGCCTGCAATCAGTTAAACAGAAGAGCAATAATCCTCAAAGAGAAGAGAAATCAAGACCTTTTCTTTCCAAGTTTTTTCCTGCAGCATGCTGCAAGACTCAGTCTATTCCTCACCTTTCCCTGATTCCCCTTCCTCTCTCATTGTTTAACTGTTAAACAAAGTCAGTGAAAAAACAGATAAGCCAAAATGAAGTCATTAACCTGAACTGTTGGCAGATGTTTGAATCCCAAGGGGAAAAAGATTAATTCCAGTGTTCTCCACGCTTGTTCCAAATGCATGTTTGGATTGAGAGCAGCTGGCTATACCCAGATTCTGGCAAGATATGGCTGGAATAAGCACTTGAAAGAACTTGCACCCTCCTGAGTGTACTACTGTAAGCATCACCTCTCAGATTTTGAGAATTTTCACCCCTCCCAAACTCCTTTTTCTCCATCTGCAGATGGCTGGCAAAGTGTGTCCTCCCATCCCACCAGAACTGGCCACTGTGATTCAAACAACCTCCAGACTCAATGACTGCAACTAACACCAAGGACTAAAGCCACATGACCAAAGACTGCTCCAACTACCACTACAAGTGTCAGCTGGCCTCCTACTTTAAAATGAGTGATGGACGTGTTCACCACTTGCTGCAAGAGTCTGGACTCCAGTCATTCACTGGAGATGCTTTTGGACAATGTAACTCATTGCAGCAACAAATTATGAGGATACACCTGCCTTCCACAGTCAATGAATTCTTCCTCTATTTATACACAGAGAAATGAATAGGTAATCAAAACACTGTGGAAGTTCATCCCAACATTCTCCCTACAGGCTGAGGATCAGGGACACCAACTGATCTATTTTTAATTGCAAATAGTTTAGGAAGCACTGAGGTCTAGGTGCTTCATGGCACTTAAAGACACTAAGCTTCTTTAGGAAAGGTAGTTTAAGTCATACCAAGGGGCATGCTAACATAGCTCAGAAACTCCTTCTTCCACCACTACAGACCAGGAAAAACTGTTTCTAAATGCAGTATTTCATGTTTTGGGGTAATATTAATGTGAAGAAAATATCCAAAACCACATAACGAACTGGGCCCTAGATCCATACTGATAAGGACTATACAGTGCTTATTTGAGCATACGCAATAATTCTTCCTCCCTGGGCTACTTTTAGGAATGATGAAATAATGAGTTTTAAAAACCTGTATTAGTTCTTATAGTTAAAAATAATCTTTGGTAAGACGTTTCATAACTCAGCAATTTTCCAGTAGGCTTTCCATTGTAGATATTTAATCCTTCATAAATAATTGTTGAATGTGATCAAGAGATATTACAAGTATGTAACAAAATGCTTGTGCTTATTTCCAGGGTTTATGTTTTTTGTTTTCAGTGGCAGATAACCTCTGCTTTACATGTGTTACACTGCTGATAGTGGTGAGGATCTGCTCTTGATAGCTGTGGAGCACGACACACTTAACCCTATTGAACAACACTGTTGAGAACAGGAACAATACAAATATGCCTCTAAAAATGCTTCAAATGTTAAGAATCTTGCTAAGCCACTAAATGCTGTACTGCTAATTATTGATTTCCTGATATATAATCTCTTTCAAAAATATTTGTAAATGCACTCTTAATTTAAGTAAATGCTCAGTTTAGGGAGGCACAAGCTGGAAAAATACTGGGAATAACACTGTAAGAAAGAGGCATACAGTTTTGTAAGTTTTCATTGGCATTGTGCTGTCGTTCTGAAGCCTTTTGTTAGTGCTGGCATCTGTGTAAGGACTACGCTTACTTATATTCCCAAGGTTTGTGTGCAAATTGTTTACTACTGGGAAGGCATTACAGACATCTGCTCGCTCCAGGAAGAAGCTCCTTGTCTGGGTGACTGACTTTTTCTTGCAGTATAATGCTGGTCCGTTTTACAATATCAGAAGAGCTCTCCTGTCATGCAACAGAGTAGGAAGCTGCAGCAGCAATGCAACAAACCCACAGCTATTTGATATAGATCACAATTAATACCACACAGATTATGCTTTATCAGAGATTTAATGTTCATTCATTGTAACTGCATTTTCAAATGTTTTAATCACCATTAAAGACCATCCCAAATTAGATTGTGAAATGTTATCATCAGTAAATCTCTAAGAACAGACTCAATTAAATGAACAACCTATTGCTAGTGTTCTTAGTCTCCCCCAGAGCAAGTATTTTCTTCTTAAGAATCCTTGTTCCCCACTATCCAATTTGTCCACTCTTGCTGTGATACATTCCAGGGTCAGAAGCTAAAAAAATTTTGTTTACACATCTGAAACACAGAAAACAAATGAGAATGAAAGGCATCAAGATTCCCCTCACACAAATACAGGACAAGAATCTACACTAACAGGATAAATTATGAGACCCTTGGCAAATCTGATAATAGGGAAGTTTAATTTTAACTTCTATTGCTGTAACTGAGTTATTGAGTGAGTCTCTTAAGAGAAGAGTAAGAACTTATTTTGAGATCAAAACAGTGTGCGGTGAGATAGGGAGATGGCAAATAACGTGAGATTTTTGTATTTTATATAAGCATTGCCTCCAGCAGAGTGCTAAACCCCACTGAGCAAGTAAACTCATCGGCAAAACACATTATAAGCCCTAAGGCCACTTAAACTATCCCTACTTTAAGCTATTATTTTTTTGTCCTAGATTGGTTGGTACATTGAACAACCAAGAACTGAGATTCAGCTCATCACTCCTTGATATAATAATAAGGGAAAAGTAAGGTTTGCTGATTGATGGCCTGATTAAAAGAAATGCCAAAAATCTCAGAGTGAGGAAAATCAGACCCTCATTATCTGGAAGAGGGAAGATGAAAAAGAGAAATCTCCTTTTCCCTCTCCTTACAATAATGTTGCTTCCCTTTTTCTACACTGATGGACAAAGATATCCAACTGGAAAGCAGTAATTCATTTTCAAAGTGTATTTCCCATTGGATAGAATTTATCTGAAGAGATAATTAGTATTTCTTTTTCCTCTCACACTAATTTTCTTTCAACTTTTATCTTCCAAGTGGCAGCAAACAAGATAAAAGGTGATATGGTATTACCCTCTTTGTAGAAATAAATGGAGGAAGTTATTTTTGATAACTTTATCAGCTGGGATTGGCACAAGGCTTTTAAGTGAGACTTTCTGGTTTGGATCTATCCATATTTGGACTTGTCATCATTCACACATCTGACAACTAAGTATCTGGATGACACCCACAGAAGTACTGACATAAAATGGGGAAAACCAGACCAAACCAACCACACCAAAACTGTCTTAGAAGCAGATTGCCTGTTCCCTGCAGCCTAGCACACCGTTTGTGCATGGCTCACACAAAGCACCTGCTCCTACAGTAAGAACCAGATACACTCCTGAAAGTGAGTCAAAAGCACAGGCCACGATTTAATTAAACCACGAGCCACAATTTAATTAATTGTAAACTCTGAACTGTTCAAATATAGGCACAGAAACAAAGAAATAAGGCTTTTCTAAGCACTCTGGAGTCATTTAAAATACATAGGGTCAGTTTGCCACAGGTCTTTATCAGCAGAGATTAGCGAGTCAGCTAGAAATGAGGCTTTGATTTTTTTATCAGGTTTGGGGACACATGAATGAAAAAGGCAAAAAGCTGCAATGAAGTATTAACTCAGAAGATATTCTGATGAGTAAATGTGTTAAAGGTTTTTTTTAAAGAATAGTAATAAATTATCTGAAAAGTTGCAGGCTGGTTTTGGAGGAAAAGGTTTCAGAGGAAGGAGACAGGGATCTGCAACGTCCTTAAAGGATCACATCTACCAAGCCTTGTTTCTGGCAGGTTCCTTTGCTGTATTTACCTCACACTTTTCCACCACTGGCTGCTGGCCGCACTCGGAGCTGTTCCCCGCCACGATGCCAGCCCGCAGGCTCTCGCTGTCGCCCGTGCCTTCTTCCATGGAGTATGTTTTGGAGCGGTTGCCGCGGTGGTGCGCCGGGCCCCGGCTCTGCACCAGGCTGAGCTGCTTGCGCAGCACGCGGTTCTCCTCCTCCACCTCCCGCACGCGCACCTCCAGGCTCTCGCGCTCCCGCTGGCTCGACGCCGCGTACCGGGGGCTGTGGGGCTGCGACTCCAGTGGGGACAGCGACACCGGCTTCCCATCTGCACCACAAGGAAACAGAGCACTTCGATCAGAATACACCAGAAGCTGCATCCTCCTTTAATGTTGGTGTTGTAAAGCAGAGATGTGTTTCAAATACAGCGCTGTTTTATGCAGACTTGGCACTTCCAGGCCATGCTTAAGTGCATGGTAAACTTGACAAATACTGAATTTTACGAGCTACAGGTCCTACTAATTTTCAAACAACACCAAAAGATAAGCATGTGTTTCTTTGTTCTCACAGGGCTGCCCGCCAGTCTCTAGTCTGGGAAGACAGTCAAGAAAATGAGGATTTAATTCAAAGACAATTAATATACAGTTAGATATATTTTAGAAATGTATGCAAGATGAAATAATTTTCCTATTCCCACTTCCTCCACAGTCAAATGACAGCATTCTGGCAACCATTTTATGCCAAACAGTAGCCCCAGCTGATTCACATGTGAGGAACAGATGGGTTTTATTCAGCAACATAGTTATTATGTGCTTGCTGAGAAATAAGAGGTTCAGGACAGAAATGTTCAATACACATGTGGGCCAAATTCGGGAAAGTATTTTGGCTTAAGAAGACTCAGTGGAATTTTGAAAAAAAGTAAAAAGGTTCAATTCATCACCTTCAACTGAAACTGTTCAAAAATGTTCAATCAAAATCAAATCGAAGCAAAGCGAAAGACAGTGAGAGTTATCCACAGTGTCATAATTAGCAAGAAAATTATTTTGCAGTTATGATATGTGAGTATCTTATACTAAAGTATTTCTCTGATATAATTTTCTACTTGCATGTATTAAATCAGAGAATTATAGAATTGTAAGGTTGAAAAAAACCTCTAAGGGCATTGGGTCCAACTGTTAATTCAGCACCAACATGTTCACTATTAAATCATGTCCATATCCACATCGATGTCTTTTGAACACTTCTAGGCATTGTGATTTTACCATTTGCCTGAACAGCCTATTCCAATGCCTGACCACTTTGCCATTAAGTCATTTTTCTGAATATTCAACAAAATCTCCTGCAGCACAACTTGAAGTCATTTCATCTCATCCTGTCACTTGTAGCCTGTAAGAAAAGGACAACCCACACCTGGCTACACTCTCCTTTTAGGCAGTTTTAGAAACCAGTAAGGTCTCCCCTGACCCTCCATTTCTCCAGGGCAAAACCTCCCAACTCCCTCAGCTGCTCCTCATGGGACGTGTGCTCCAGACCCCTCCCCATCTTCACAGCCCTTCTCTGGCCATGCTCCAGCACTTCAACATCCAGAACTGAACACAGGATACAAGGTGTGACCTCATCAGTGCCAAGTACAGTGCCAAGTACAGGGACATGTTTGGTATTTAATGATTTTTGAAGTGCAGAGAGTCCCATGGGTTTTATCAAACAAATACCAGCCTGAGTGGTTTATAAAATGGAAATCACACATTTACTGTTTAGAAGTTCTCGCTAACAAGTACATTTTTCACCTACTCAAAACTATCTCCCTGCTCTAAAGACCTGTTCATTGCTTGTTCTTTTTCATTGTTTCACGTTTACATGAATGATGAGCAGTCCTCCAAACTGACTTCATGAAAAAAACAGGTATGAAAATCAAACCCTCAATTCTAATTTATGTTGCTGAGTTATACAGGTATACACACTTCCTGTTATGTATATAAATTATTACCTTGATTTTTATCATCATTTGGATAGAATATCTTGCATTTTCTTGTAGGCTATCTCCTATAAAAAATTTGTAATTTATTATTTTTACCATTAGCAAGGGTTATGTATAAACCTGAGACTGAAAAATGTCTCAAGACAAATTCTGGAGTTTGGCCAGTCACATCTTGAAACTTGAATGCTCCAGCAAATAGTTATTAAAAATTAAATAGGATATTTGAAAAGCCTGAAAATAACAGGTGCAGCAATAGAGAAATAAAGAACAGTGTCATGCTACAATTAGACATGCAATAGAACACTGAGTTATCTTTCTCGACCAAGCTTGGAGGGCCTGGAACTGAAGCTGTGTTTTTTCTCAGCAGCTGATACTCAAGCTAAGAAAACTAAGACTCATTTGGTTGTGATTGTACTGCATCCCTATTACTGGACAGCAAGAGTGTATTGTGTAGACACTCTCAGATAAAAAGCTGCTTACCCACAAAACAACCAACCTGTGTTCTCATCAGATATACAATTACATTGCAAATCTAGCCAATGACTTCACTTGCAATCTTAACTCCTCACTTGGTGAATATTCAGCTGACATAGATGTTAACTCATCACTTCCTGTATTTGCCACTGAATTCTGCTAGCTTCAAATAATTACCAGAAAAGGTAGCAAGATATGGAAGTAAATCTCAGAACATTGATCAAAATTTCAAAATATGACAAAAAAATAAACGCACCTTTACCTATTCTATGGACATAAATCAATAGGTCATAAATGCTGCTTTGCCAAAATTAAAACTTTAAAAGTTTTTTATCTTTTAGAAAAGGATACCATTTTGTCCATCTGAACAACTGTAGGTGAGAAAATACTTTATTCTGATATTGATCAGAAGAATTCAACTGTTTCTACACATATTTAGAAGAAACAGCATGGTCTGAGAAAGGATCTGAAAGAAATTATCACCTCACTGCCTCAGACTTTAGTTGCAGCAGTTAATGAGACCAGCCCAGTATTTATACAGCCTTGGCTTTAAATGCCAGTAACTCCACTACTGTTCTCTCAGTAGTAAATATTTCTGCTGGTATGTACAAGAAGTAAGGAACTCCTCTCAGGAATTAAACAACTAGCTAGTGTCTTCATCTGAAATGTGCAACTAGTTGAAGTGCACTGATTTACACAGAAATTATCTATGGTTTTTTACAAGTTGCTAACTCCAAGATATTTTCTGGAATGATCTCTTCAGGGTTCATACAGCTGGACAAGTCATGTTTTGTTACTAATACTGCTCACTATTCTCAGGTGTATCATCATGTACTTGGTATATTTGCGCATCCCAGCTCTCTGCTGCAAATGATAATGTGACAATTCCAGGACCCATGTGAAATAAAAGTATAAAACCAAAAGTGAAGTCCTTAGTAAGTGACCTTAATACTCAGAAATTAAGTAATTTTTTTTATAAATTCAGAGATTGTGTAACTCATAATTTTTGCACCTCTGAGGCTGGAGGCAAGATACTATTTGATTTGTTTCTGTGAGTTTCATCTCACCTCTGCAGAAGGAGTAAGTGGATTAATGTTAGGGATCACTGATGTTTGATTGTGTGTGTTGCTTGGTAGAAGAGTTAAACTGATTGCACTGCACTTGAATTTTACAGTTTATAGTAACTGGCAGAGTGCTCTGAGTTGGTGTCTAGGTACTTTTTATCTAATCTAAATCAAAATAACATAACACATAACGAGGTCTGTGTGACTTTGGGACTGAAGATCTTCCAGGGAGCACTACACGGACATGACTGTGCTCTGAAGCAAGTAGTACACTTTTGAATAGGGTAATAAATAATAATAAAGCTATTATTTTTTTATTCTTCATTTGTGGTTATTGCTCTGTTTTTGAACTTTGGCAGTTTCAGATTTTATTTTTTTCCTGTGTCAAGCCTTTTACTTCAGACTTGTGACTAATGCAACTGAACCTAAAAAACCTGCAAAATTCCACTGTCCACAAAACAAAACCCAAACACAAAGCTGAAAAATTACTTCATGGTTGACAGCAATGACTTATCATGACACTAGGTCCAACAATTCAGAAAACTTGACAACATGTAAGTTATGAATTCTATGGATTACTGCATGTTTCTGCATATACGAAATCAACTGGATTTAAGGCAACAGATTCAATAATACTTACTTAAGTGGAGTGCTTAGGACACTGAACAAAATAAAGCCATCAGAAAGCAATCCAGCATAATTCATTTGAAAGGAGAAGGATTGAACCAGTGGTATTTTCTTTCTCACATACAGAACTTAAAGGATAGGCATTAAGGCCAAGTTCCTTGTTTTGTAGTTACCAGACTTGGGAGAGGTGATAGTCCTGAAAAGTGGCATTGGAAAGTTGCTGGGGAAAGAGCCGCAGAGAAAAAATAACATATATCTAAGGGTTAACTGGGTAAGGGAGAAAGGTGCAGAGTGTAGGAAAGCAAAATTTTCTCTGATTCAGAGAAGAAAAGTGCAGAAGCAGGGATCCCAAGTTCTTCAGACAACCCTGATCTGAACGAAAATGTTTACAATTGTGTTGGGAACTAAGGCCCATAAAATTATGGAGCATGTTTTGGGAGGGTTTTTAAAAACTTTTTACATTTCGTTTGCTAGAAAGGACAAACTGCTTGTGTTTTGGCTTGTTTACAAGGTTTAGAGGTTTCTATATGTTTCAGCTATTACTCATCCCCTGTCTGATAGCATGCACTGCCTTTAACATGAACTAACTAATGGCAGTGAACTTTAGGCTGCCTCTTAGGTAAGAGGAAGTTTTGCTGCCCAGAGACAGTGTTTCAGTCTGACTACAGATATAAGATACTCCTCCATTTCACATTTGTTAACATTTGAAAATTCACATTATCTGTGCCCACTCTGAAGACTAGCAGTATAAGAATTTTAACCAAAAGCCGGTATTTTGCAGAAAGGAATGGCATAGCAGGCAAGCATGCTCACTACTCTCTCCCTGATAAGGCCATAAAATTATTCAAGTACATTGCACAATTATTTTTTCCCACATAAAGACCATTGTGGAGAACTCCATGAACCTTAAGAGAGAGGAAAAATAAGACTAAAGTCAGGACTACAGAGACATAAAACCCTGGTGTAATCAGACAAACTATCCCTTCTATCCAGTTTTAATCACCTGACACTTGAGTACTCTGTGCACTTCTGCTCAGCTGGCTGCTCTGGTAGGTCCTAGCTATCTGGGCAGCTATGAATGAAGTCCTTTCTGCTAATGCTTTGGTACTTTAGATATGTGCCTCCATGAGTAAGTGCTAAGGCTTCCCAAAGTGCCTATTCTCACACTTACAAATCTTTTTTGTCAAACAACTTTTTGTGAAACACTGCAGTGTGATCTCAGCTGGAAGTAGAAAACCTTGCCCGAACAACCACTTTAACAGTGCAACATAGTCCAAGCAATTTACTTTAGGTCTGTGAGCATAGAACTTCATTCTAACATGATATGAGACAACTACAAGCTCATGCTTTTCACATGGCAGAGGTAGAAAGCTGTAACACTGAATGATGTCACAGTAAGTGCACTGAAGGCCGATATCCACTTGACAGAGACAACGCAAGAAGTAACAACCAAGCCTTTTCATACACCCCAAACAAGTTTCATCAGCTCTGACAGAAGAACTTCTCCCATCACTTATTAAGTTCTCCTCAGGACTTGGCATGGACAACACATGTGTTAAATTACATGTTGTTTAGTTAGGAGAGACTGTTTCCACTGGAGACGCCAATCAACCATCAGGCTTGGACTTAGTCAATACTAATCACACTTAGGAACTTCAGCGTGTTCTTTAAGTACTAAATTCGCTTTCAATTCCACTGCTGTTAAGGGTACTTAAGAACACATTAACGTGGTTTATTGAACCCAAACCTGAACCATTCAATTCCACTGCAGGTCAGCCTTACTTAAAAGAATTATGTTATTGCCTGCTGTTCATATACAGGGAAATGCCTTTCTCAGTGTCCTTTCCTTAAACAAAATACTTCTCTACAATCAGTGGATTCAGAAATTAAACATATCATACACAAAAACCCTTCACCCACAGAACACCAGACTTGCAAAGTGCATTGAGTTTGCTTGGCCAGGTTATGACAGCAGAGGGGCTCCAGGAGTGGCCTCTGCGTGAAGCTCCTGGAAGTTTTCTCCATGTCCTAGAGAGCCAATGCTGGATGGCTCCAAGATGGACCTGCTGCTGGCCACGGCTGAGCTCATCAGAAACAGTGGGCGCCTATGGGGCAACCACAAAGAAGGGGTAAGAAGTTACTACAAAGAAGCAATTATAGCCAGAGAGGAAAGCAGTGAGAATACAGGAGAGGAACAACCTCGCAGGTACCAAGGTCAGTGCAGAAGGGAGGTGCTCTAGGTACCAGAGCAGATTTCCCTGAAGCTGTGGGAAGACTGTGGTGAGGTGGCTGTACCCCTGCAGTCCATGGAGGTCCACAGGTACATGTGGAGGACCATATGCCAGAACAAGTGGATACCCAAGGGAGGCTGTAACCCTGTGGGGAAGCCCACATTGGAGCAGGCTTGCTGGTGGCATTTGTGACCCTGGTGTAGGGGTGTCACCCTGGAGCAGTGTGTTCCTGAAGGACTGCACCCCATGGGAGTGACCCATGCTGCAGCAATTTATGAAGAACTGCAGCCTGTGGGAAGGACTCTCTTGGAAGAAGTTTGTGGAGGGCTGTCTCCCATGGGAAGGACTCCACATTGAAGCAGGAGAAGAGCGTGAGGAGCAAGGAGAGCACATGTGATGAACTGACCACAACCCCCATTCCCTGTTTTCCTGCACCATTACAAGGAAGGAGGGAGAGAAAATTAGGAGTAAATTTGATTTGGGAAGAAGGTGGGAAATAAAGTGGGTTTTTTAGATTGAGATTTATTTCTCATTACCCTACTGTCATTTGATTGGTAATAAATAAAATTAATTTTCCTGAGTTGAGTCTGTTTTGCCTGTGACAGTAATTGGTGAGTGACCTCTTTCTGTTCTTGTCTTGACCCATGAGCTCTTCATTATATTTTCTCTCCCCTGTGCAGCTGAGGAGGGAAAAAAATAGAGCAGCTTTGGTGGGCACTTGGTGTTCAGCCAGGGTCAAGTATCCACTGAAGTCAAACACTTAAAAGTTTGGAAAAATGAGAATGATGGTCTCCTGTTCAGTCGTTGTTGTCATTCTCTTGTGTCTGCTGACAGGATCATTAACTGCATGATCACCACTTTATTTCCAAAGAATATGAGAATCACTGTATGCATAGGACGGATGGTGATCACAGCTATTTAGCAGGTTGTTTCAGCTCATCATTCTGTTTGTCACCACACATACATATCCTGTTATGAAAAAAAGACTTATTTATTCCCTCACTGGCCTATGATGTTCATAACTACGTATTTTAACATAGCACAGGGATCAGTGACATATTCTTCAATGTTATTTAAAGGAAAGGCAGTACTATCAGTCCCTTTTTTAAAGCCAAGCAAGAAGTTTTGGAGTCCTTAACACTCTCAGAAAATATCAGTTTCAGATGCACAGTTGAGATGGGTCTGATACAGTTTTTCAACAAATAATCACCTTTCTTGCACTACAGTTTTTCAGAGGGCACCTACATATCAAACAGGTATAAGCTTAACATTTTTGTAATGCAGAAGTCTGCAAATTGGAAATCCAGGAAATGTGGGGAAAAGTACTTAGCAGCCACTTGCAATATCTTTGTCTTATAAACACCATGTAATGAACTCAGTGCTACAGACAGAAACAATTCCTCAGGGCAAATCTGACTTCATAAATTACAAAGTTGTCCCCTGCCTTGTTCATGACATGACTTCCAGTCTCTTAAACCAACTAAATGGAGTGGTCCAAGAACCACTTTCTCTGCATTGCTGCATTTTCTCTGCACGCAAAATGAGGAAGAGGTGTTTCAGAAAGGGTTTGCAGCTGTACCATCAATGATGGCATTGTGCTGCAGAACTGCAGAGAGCTGCTTATGTGCTGGCTGAGCAAATGCAATTCTGATAGGGACTCCCTAATAGGGATAGTAAACAGTAAAAGACACTAGGTAAAGAAAAAGCATGAAGCAACAGAATGCAGGAAGAAACAGGGAAAGAAAACGCAGGCATAAACATTCTTCTTGGAAACAGATGTGACCTTTTTTAAGAGTTTGTTTTTTCAAAAGAAATATTGGCTCATTAGCTAGTTAGGAATGTTGGCTTATTAGCATATTCAAAACAAGGGCCCATAAGTCTTAAAATATTTCCTCATTTCCTTGTCTAGAATACAATAACTTTTTTTTGTTCGTTCTTCTCATTCTTCCTTTCCCTGTTTTGCATTGCCTTGGCAATATATATGCCTCTTCAAGAAAAGGACTAAAAATAACATTTCCCTCCTTTCCACTGGCAGTGGAGATGTAAGAAAATAATATCTAATCAGAGTGAGCACTGAGGGAAAATAAGATTTTATCAGGGACTTGGCTTGACAAAGATAACATGTTATCAGGAGGGGAACTTGGCAAAGATAACACATTATCAATATCAGGAGTAAAGCCTGGGGAAAATAATGTCTTAATACCTATTAGATTCTAAATAAGCCATCTGTGCTCTTGACAAATTGTTATTTTCTCCAAGTACCATTCCTGTAAATATGTTGATTTTTTTGGCAAACCACTTCTTTAGCAGTTGGGAAGTGGGGGAGAAAGAGCAGAAAAGGAAGCTCCATCTCCCCAAAGGTAGAGGGGTATTCTCTTTCTTTTTAAAAGCTTTGCAGGCAGGTCAAGACTGCCAATGTGACAGCCAGAAAGACTCACATGTGTAGGCGTATTGCAGGGAAATCTCCTACAATAACACTCAGCAAGCACACTGCAGATCATCCTGTGACAGAAGGAGAGGGTCAATGCCCCTTCTGTCCTCTGACCACGCTACCAGGCTCTGAGGTGTTGCCTATAGGTTTTTGGCAAACACACTTCTCTACAGAGGCAATGATTGGTTATCCCTTAGCAGTGCCTTTTTGTCATAAACAACCTCATCACAATTAGCAGTATATATGTAGGGTACAAATAAATGAGCCCTTTCAGGTCAGCTACAGAAATAAATGCCCGTTCAGTCAGAGGTTACCATTCCCACAGCTTAAGGTGACCCAGAGGGTCAGACAGTGCCTCTCACCTCCTGCAGTGCAACACATCCAGCTCAGCTTAAGCTGGTCTGAGCCAGCCCAATTGCCTCTGCCCTGAAGCAATCTACCACCGCCACTACAGGGGTTAGAGACAAACCACTGCCTGGTGGGTGCCTGTGCCCTGAAGCTGAAACCTTCTGCAACTCAATTATACATCTTTAGAGTTTCAATCTAGATGAATCTAAATAAATTATGGCATCTCCTGGAAAAGGAGAAATCCAATTCATAGTAGGACGGACTACTAAATGCCTTAAATGGCAGAATGTGGGTAAATGCCACTGGTTATTCACAGGAATGGGCAAGCAGGGAATAATTAGAAGGGAAGCTGTGGAGGGCCTGTAGGAGTGTGATGTGAATAATAAAGCACACTTAGGAAAAGGCATATGAATGATATCTGCAGGGTAAGTATTTGTAGCCAGCTGAATTTCCCTGGTGTACAGTAGGAGTGGGAGGGAAAACAATGGGATTTGTTAATCTGAAAATTTCCTATGGAGAAGCAGCATCTCTTTTTGCATTAACCATGTGGATATCTTACACCCAGGTATTCCTCTCTGTTCAGGTGTGAGCTTTGTGTTAAGGTGTCTACTGGCCCTGATATAGCAGAATGTATAATCAGCAGAATGTACAGGCAGCCATTACAGCTCTCCAAGGTAAAGCATGTGCCCAAATATGTCACTGCAGCTGTACACAGTACTGTGACTAGCATTCATGGCAGTGGGATGTAAAAGACTGGAGCTATTCTATGTTGGCTCCTGCTCAGTAATAAACTATGGAAGAGACAGGAAGAGGAAAAGCCTAAAATAGATAATTTTACAGTGTTTTTCAAAAGGACAGAAAGTACAAGAAATAAGTACATATAAGCCTAGAAAATATATACATCTATGTTTCTACAATTGCCACAGTAACCACAAAATAGAGACAAGCATGGTCACTGCAAGTTTAGTAGTAGTTAATTCCAATTCTGTTCCTGATGATTAGCGTCAGCTGCTCATCAATAGAGGCTCCAGCTGATAATTATTAAGTTAAAATTCTGAGCAGCATTTGCATATGTAAAGCACACTGAAGCAACAATGGATGCTACAACATATTTCCTGATTGTACAGCTCTTGGATCTGGGGAATCTGGGCAAGAGAGTCTGCTTTGCATATCTGTCCTCACCCTCATCAGGCCAAACACTCAGAAGAAATGCACTTGCACACACACTGGCATCTACAAGCTACAGTGGAAAACACTCCTAACCCTGCACAAGAGGAAAAAATTAATTTCAACCAGAATAAGAATAATATAAAAAAGATAGTTTTGTACATTCCTCTAAACATTTACCTTAACTTCCTTACTACCTAAAAAACATGCAACAACTGGTCTGTGACAAGGTAGCCTGGTCACCTTAAAAGACACACACTAACTCCAGATTTGGTCCATTAGTTCCCAGTGACCTCCAGATGTGGAAGAAAAATCAGTATCATTATGCGATTCTCTGTTAAGCTTTTTCTCATCTTACTTCCTCCAGATCAGAATTTCATTTCCTGAATGTGACACTTGGTCATCAGTAACAGCCACGGCCCCCTGGTTAACTGTAGTGTCAAGAATACAGATAAACACACACCATGTGTAGATTACATTTATCGCTTCAGTTCTCCACATTTTCATAACTCCATGACTGACACCACCTGCTTAATACCCAAGAAGTTCAGAGGCAGAGTCCCTTTAGGGATAAGAAAATATGAAATAGAATTGGGAAGACTTTTATGGAATCCATAACAAAACTACCTGTGCCTCCATGTAGCTACTCTATCACTTTGTTTTGAGTTTATTGTAAGCTTTCTATTTACAGACTTGATTTTTTTTTTTTTAATCACACAACAATGAATAGTAAAGCAAAAGATCTATTTATTTGATGATAAAAGTGTAAAGCAAAAGTAAATCAAAAGGTTGGCTTCAGTTAAACATGGGAGATGGGTTGAAAAAGGGAGGTCTGAGGCAATGCAGGTGGCCAGCCTCTAGGAAAGCCACTCTCTTTTAAGTAATAGTTTAAAATTTAGTTAATAGCAAAATTTTTGTGCCTTGCTGGAAGTCACCTGGTAGCAGTGTTACACACTATCTCAAAAATGGACTTTCAGCACAAACACAGAAATGCTGCAGAATTTATTTTTTAGTTCAGGCTGGTTGGTGATGCTGAAACCTGCTCAAAAGCTTGTTATATCCCTTAATCTCCCTTAGCACAGAGACGCCATCAGAGAACCATGTGCTGGTATTTTCACTGAGGCTGCAGAAAAAGGAGACTGTCTGAACACTGACTGAGCATCAAGGATTGTACAAGGATAAAGAGGTATGTAAAAAAACCCAAATTCTGCACCACAGCATTTCTTCCTCAGTAGTACCAAGATCTGTAAACCTTCAAATCTTATAGAGCTCAAGCCAACTAGAAGACATATGAACACATACATATAAAGTCAAGTAGCAAAGAACCAATTTTCAAATCAGTGATTCTCTTCTTTATAAATGTATCTGAAGATTACACAAGCAGACATCAGTGTTATTCCTCTGATGACATAACACTGCAAAAGTTATTAACATCTTTCAGTATTGAGTCTTCTTTTCTCCCCACACATTCTCAGCACTTCATTTCTTGCACCTGTCATTTCAGCCACTTCAGTCCCAAAGAAAAGTGAAGGGAAAATGCAAATAACTGCATATTCAGGACACAGGAAGGCCGATCAGTGTTATGACATTTATCTTCACTTATGACAAGAGATAAAATAACTCAGGAGTTAGTTTCTTGTCCTCCTCATGAAGAAAAATGTCATACCAGATCGTCATGTACTATATACAGCAAAATTGCCAACACACTTTGTAGAGGAAAGAAACATCTCAGCAGTGATACAGATGGTAGGTTACATGTCATGGCTATGACATCAGAAATGAAACACACATCATTTTAAAATAGTAGATGTAAAAAAAAGTCATGGCAGAAGAAATACCACTACAACAACAGTACATAAATTAGCTAAGGGCTACTAGTTAGATTACTTGCAAAAGTTAAAATTGTATTAAATAGCAATGAGTTGTTCATGGAAGTCAACAGCACTTTCAGAATTAGCTTCAGTGTGGCCAAATATCTGTCCCAGGGCTACAACACATATTTCATGGTCAGACTCTCTTGACATGTAATATGGAACCTCTTTTTTACATTAACTTACTCAATGTTTACCTTTTAAAAAGTATTTAGCTTTAATATATTAGAAATGCTCCTTCTACAAAGATATAGTTTGTATGAACTGATTTTTTAGTAGATATATCTGATAGCGGTATCAAGTACACAAAGATTTAATTTCTATCAGTGACCTAAGTTTCCCATAACACACGAGGAAATTACTCTTCTTTATTATATTCTTGTTTTGTTACAAAAGTGAAGACAGCATATCAGAAACATAATCCTGTTTCAAGTAAGCAAAAGCAAAACTTGGTGACTGATCAAAACAAGCTTAGGTCTAAGACTGCATGATATGTGCATGCATACAGCACAATGGTGCTAGTCATTTTTATCTTGCACCACAAATACACCCAGTGCTGTACTGTTTTAGGTCAGAATGTGGGCCATGTCCCCTGTGCCCCATCACAAACCTGCTGAGCTTCCTGTGAAGCAAGTAAAGGAGATTTTTCATTTTCAAGCAGCCAAAAGTTTATTAAGGTTAAAAACAGTGAACTGGGAGCAAGACTTAGCTGTTCTGCTTACTAAGGGTTTGTCTTTTAACAGATGAGGGGTATCTCTGAGACCAATTCACATTTCTGCTGTGGTGCACAGAAACATCTTAATGTACACTTAGGGTCCTAAACCAGATTGCTAAAGAATAAGCCTACTCTTGTGTATGGTACCACTAAGGTTAAGGCCTACTAACATGCTTATTTACTATTATAAAATAAAGTTGCTTTACTCAATTAGAGCAGTAGTGCTCAATATTGACAGGATCTGCATGTTTTTAAGTAATTTTTTTTCTCTACTTTCCCAAGTTAGATCCCAAATAGACTTCTAGTTTCCCAAGTTTTCATTACCTCCAGGTATTCCCCTCAAAAGCAGAATACACCGTATGACAGCCCTTTAGTAAGTACAGACAATATAGGATTTTTAAGGATGCTTTTGTGAGGTAGACTGGATGCAGGGCCAATGGCCATTGCCTTTCTACACTGATGTATACTATGAACTAACTGATGTCTATGACAAGTGTTTGTATTGGAGTAAAGGGAAGATGAAGGTGGAGGCACTTACAAAAATTACTGTATTGTGTTATGTCTAGGTCAATTACAGTCCTACAATTGTCCTTTACTCCGTTGACAGATTTTCACTACAAGTATCTCTCCATCTTCCTTTGTTAGTGTAATTACAGGTTTATTCAATTCTACCATTTGAAATACCTTTTACCTTAACATTTACATGGAATAGACAGAGAATTGACCAAAACTGTTCCATATTGAAAAAACCCAAATTAACACACCTTATGCCTAAAGAAAAATCAGATATCGGAAAAAATCAATAGATCAGCTACATAACAAAAAACACTGCAACTGTAAAAGTCCTTTAAAGGTCAAGCAAAAGAAGAAACAACATGAGAGAAAAAAAGAAGAGAGAAAAAGGTGACTTCCTTCCTCACCTGCTCCCATCTTGTTTCAGGAAAAGGGAAGGATCTAAGTGAGTATTTTAAATTATATATTCCATATAAATTTAAGCTAATCTAGACATGGGAATCTGCTGTTAAGAACTGATACAGGATAGAGTTGAGGACTGAATGCTGAAGAACATTGTTTCCATCACCTTTCTTTTCTAAGAACAGGCTGCTGCAATACATACCCTTATGGAAAATAAGGAATCATGGACTCCTCCTTTCTAAATTATGACCATCTACCCAGGAAAAACTGAGGCAGGCAACAGACTAAGAACACTTTATAGTCCTATTACTATCAAGTTTACTTTCTAAAGTATGCCTTCTTCTGGTCCTAACTATCACTAAAACAGTACAGATATTGAGTTATACCAGCCCTGACTTTATGCTTTCCTCTGAAGAATATCTTGTATATCTAACATTATACATATATATATATATACATATATAAAAGGGACAGGATACATATATATACATTATATGTGTATCCTGTCCCTTATGGTAAAATTCCAGTAGAGAAGACATTTGAATGTGATTTCTTATGTTCTGAGAAACTGTAACTTCAGCAGATACATATTTAAAATTCACACTAGCACCTTATACTAGCCAACTTCTATGGAACTGATTTGGTTTCTTATTTGATGAGCACAAATATTTATTGTGAATTCCATCAGACAATGATTTTCTTTCTTTTCTTGAATAAACTGACTGCATCCAATCGATAGAGAAAGTTGTATTAAAACTGAATTTAAAGTCTTGCAATAATTTAGATTTATTGGAAAGTCAAATTTTCAAGTTATATGAGAAAATATCAGTGCTATTTGCTTGTTTCTTTTGCATTAAAATCTCTCTTTCATCCCTGCAGCAGGAGCTGAAAAAAAATCTCCTATCATGATGAAAAAAAATCAGAACACAAAGCTCTTAAAAACTTACCATTTTAGATGTAGTAAATTATGCTTTTTGAACACTTTGAACTAGCAATGAAAATAAAATTTTCAGTAACAAAAAAATTATTAGGGTTGTTCAAATGCCTTGTGCTTAACTGTGACAACAGACATGTCAGGTAGGACGGGTAAATGGAAGGGCCAACACCTGTGACAAGTCTGTGACAGCTGTGGTGCAGCCATCAATTCAGCCTAAAGAGAATTAAGACAATCCTCAGAGTTGTCCGGCATTTAAAGGACCCTAAATACCCTTTAGTAATCTTCAGCAGAACTTACAAGACTACAGAATTATACCTGATAAATAAATACACAAAACTAGTAAGTATTTATCATCAATCTGAATTATTGAGGATTTGTTTATTTTTGTTGGAATTATCCTTGAGAGGGCTCTGCAGGCCAAGTTTTGCACTGAAAAATGTTACTTTCACTGATCTCTCCCCAGTACACATAATGGGGTTCTCTCCTCCAAACTGAGCATTTAAAAGGCGTCCAGATTGCAGGAAAGAATGCTCAAATAAAGGTAAAATGCTATCATTTCTACTCTGTCCCACTATAGTGCTTAAAACCCTGAAGTTTAACTCTGCCAAGCATATAAACCTCTAAATCTCTTAGATATCAATTGCCATGTATTTAATTTCACAGCTGTGCCTTTTCCTTTTCTGATTTACCAGCACCACTTCTCTTGTTCAAGCCTTTTGCATATGGTTCATAATCAGGTCCTGATAATCCTCAGTGCCTTGATTTCAGAGCCCAGCATTCCCCAATTCCTTTCTCCATTTTGAAATTTCTGAAAATTCTATCTCCATCCTTTGTCTAGCTGTTCAGACTATAATCCCTCATAATAGGCTGATGCTGATCCTGCTCTATGGATTAACTGGTGTAAAATGTCTATGTAATGAATTCACACCTTCCAAACTGAGCAGCCCAGGTATATCTAATCTAACCAACTGGCTTTTATCAGCTGCACACAAGAGATGTGAAAATAAGCTTAATTTCAAGCCTCAGTCACATAGCCACAACCATGTTATTATTTTTTGTATTTAACAGAATGAGCATCTGTGAGGAATTCTAAGGTACACTCTGTAGTTATACATCACTAGATTTGGTATGGCTCAAGATTCTTTGAAAACTGTGAAATGACAATATTTTCATGCCTGGTTTTGATTATTTCTCTTAAAAAGAGAAAGGGAAGAAATACTGCTGAACTTCCAAGTGCAATTTTGCTGCTTTCTTCTTGCAAAATCTGTATTCCCATGCCAGATGGTGTCTGAGTTATCAAAGTTATTACCCTAAACTCAATTAGGGAAGAATGAAAGTAATTAAGTAGGGGATGAAGTGACAGAAATATTCTCAATATAAAGCATCTAATATAGGTGAGGACTCTCTAAATTAGGTAGAAATTCATCTATAAACGCAATCTGAAACAGAACAGCTTGAGCCTTCATGTTCAAATATTCTAAGACATTGTGCAAAATTCAGTACTTGCTCAAGTGGGCACAATTCCCAGTGACACAGTGGCTGTAGAAGGTGGGAGTAATTTTTTTTTTTATTTCTGTAGAGCCTATTAGTAGCAGTCATCAAAAACACTCTGAAACAGTAATGGCTCAAAATATTTCTGTATCTGTTGTGGGATGGCTTTTCAGGCTGTTTTGTCAACTCAGGAATGCTTGTATCCTCTCTTAATTCTGGCTAGTTTGTACTCACCACAGCAAAAAAACAATTACAGCAAATACATTTTACCATAAAACCTGTGAAGTAGGCACCACAGAGGTACTGTTAACACTTATTTTACATCTGTTTTTTCTTTCCCTATTTGCTTTTCCTTCCATGAATTAAATCTAAAGTTGGCACTGAGCTACAGGTATGACCGAGAACTGCAGCTATGGGTTTTAAGATGAAGCAGCCAACATTTTTTTAACCTACTAATGACAGTCTACTTATAGGAGAAATATATAAGAACAGCCAATGAAAACAAATCTCTTTTACTTACCAGCAGTCACTTCTGCATAGCTTCAACTGACAAGAATCATGCTCATGGATAAAACTAATCAGGATCATTTGCTAGTTCTCTGCAGGCTGTTGACTCATTTTCTCTTTAACAGAGAGATATATAACCAAATTCTCAAGATAAGTGTAGATGAAGGGCTGGAAGGAAAATATTATTTTGTTCTGGAATGCTCAGAATTGGAACTGCATGGCTGAAAGAAAAGGAACATATACGGCTTTAGAGAACAGGGATGTAGTTTGTGCTACTGCCACAGGTAAAATCCCTGGCCAGAAAAGAAACAAATTAAATTCTAACAATGCTTGTATCTCTTGCTCCTCCACATACCATAATGTAGCAAGCCCATACTATGCCATGCCATACCTAAAAGTACAATGTGGAATGAACATATGAACTTCAAGTATAAGCAAGTCTAAGTTATGAAATACAGAAGTACTGCCTTCATTTGCCTCACATGTGTACAGCACAAATAAAAGCACAAAGCACTCCTACATGTACTACCAGGAGAGATGCAAGCCGTAGCAATGGTTCCAGTTTGCAGGGTACTGGCCTGACAAACTGCAGTGCCACGATACATGTGCTTAAGAAAGCTCTTTTCCCACCACCATAAAGAAAGGACTATTTTTAGTGCAGACTATTTAAATATTGGTTTTAGCACAGCTTCATAAAGGTTACAAACTCATGCAGGAAGGGAATGCAGCAGCTCCTCAGAAGGAAGAGTAGAAGCACAGATAGTGAGTATGAACATCCTAAATAAGCTGGGGCACAGCCTAAAGGAATCTGTCTTCAGTTACATCCTTTCAACAACCGTGGCACACACTTTTCCTGAGCAGTGCTCCTCTCAAAGGCTATGCTGGGACCAAAAGCAGAAATATTATAAAGACTCAAATTTCTGCAGCTCAAGAAAGAGAAAGAAGGCTTGGAGTACAGTCACAGCAGAGCTGCCACTTGCAACTCTCAGAAAATATGATCCATGACAAGTAAAGCTGACTTATACCACTGGGAACAACAAAAAATGGAACAGGAAGAAATAGAGAAAAATTCACAACTGGAGACTTTTGTCTCTCTCAGGAACTGATTTACTAGGGTCAAAACAGGACATTATGGAGCGTATAGGACTGCTGCATGTATGGTATATTCATGACTATTAAAGCCTTCTCGAGGGAAATAATAATGTACGTGTGAATTGCTATCAGTTCAGCTGCAGCATTTCTGGAAATGCAAGAACATGATGGCTTCATGACCACTGCAGGTTAGGACAGCTAAGGCAATGGCAATTTCAAGTGGTGCATGAACACTTTCCTCCTGTGCCACAAGGGTTAGCATAAAGGGCACTCTGCAAATTGTTCCCTTTTTGACCACCAATAAAGCTACCAATAAATCACAATGAGTGTATCTTGCCAATTGAATTTCAGTGCTTGGAGAATTTTGAACCCAGGGCAAAGTATAGTGAAGGGCTTATATATGTCTTCAGGAAAAAGAGCTTAAACTATTAGTGCAATGGAGTATGCAGAGAGCAGTGAAGCGCTGCTCCCAGAAACATGAAAATCAGTAACTTGAGGTCACATTTCATATCTTGCTTTATAAAATGGAAATAACAAGAAGGAGGCACAAATCCAATTTAAAATAGAGAATATGAACCAGAAAAATAAAAAAAAAGTTCAATGAAAACCCAGAAATGGAGCGGTTAGGACCAAGATGTCAAAAATATCTGTTGGGTTTGAGATAAGCATAGCAGAGGCTGGCAGATGCTGACCTTAATTTCAATTTTACGAAGCAAAAACATCTGATAGACTTCTTGTAATTTGTTCGGGAAAAAAAACCAAAACACACAAACTCTTCGGACTTCTCAATTTTAAGGAAACCTAAAGAGCACATATATTATTAATCTCACCTATCCTAGTTTCAGCGGACAATGAAATCCTAGAAAACTAGTACCTCAGGCTTCTCTAATATTGACTTACTCAGAGGTATGAGAAATAAATCTAAACCAGTGGATATATTTATAGAAGAGCAATTCTCCATAAGCAGTGGCATATTCATCAGCACTTTCTTTGAGAGAAAAAGAAAATTACTAACATCAGTAAAAGCAGTGGTGACTCCTGTTATAGTTCAGATGAGGGAGAATCCTACCACGCATTTAGTAGGCCAAAATTATTAAGACAGTGATTGAGAACTCTTTCCAAGAACATCTAGCTCTGCCAAACCTATATTTTTATCTTAATTTGAAATTAATTTATTCCCCAGCTGTCAAGAAAAGTCTAACAATCAAAAACTTTTTAATTTTCCTTTTTTTTTTCTTGTTTCTCATTCCTAATTCCAGTGTAGACTGGGAGAAGGAAGAATAATGAGATAGAAAAGCACTCATAATTATTGTCTTCATTTAGGAAAATCCCCCGTATTGATACTTTACAATGAAATTCTATCATCTGGATTTTTTTTTTTT
>VXBB01019288.1:363355-403249 GCA_013399915.1 Illadopsis cleaveri
TAAGGTCTTGAAGATCACATAGATGATTTAGAATCATATTCCATTAAAAGAAATAGTCACGGAGGAGCTGGAGAGGTACAGATTTCAAAGAAAATGGAGGTAGGTGCACTTTTAGGAATCTATCCTTACTCAAATTCCTTACATGGCTTTAAAAATAAAGTTCTAACAGACTTACTTTGCTCTTGAACATGAGATTTAATATTCTTTTGAACAAGCTATCTCAAGACTCACTATAAATCCATTCTTAAGGGCAGGCACCTGCCAATGCTCTGTAGGCATACGAGCCTCAGGAAATGCAAGGGCTGTCAAAGGGAGGGGGAGAAAACCCACAGACCTGAAACAAGCTTTTTATGCCCATGGCTGCTACTGAAGGGTTTGACCATACCCAGTTTTTATTTCAATGTATATTGCAACAGTATGACTTGGAAGATGTTAACTTCTGCCTTACATGTATTATATTGACAACGAAAATCCTGCCAAAATTGAAATTTGAACACCCTTTCCTATTTCAATAAATGAGACCGGCTAGTGCCCTGTCCTACTAGTGATCATTTGCTTTGAGCAGGTAACAGACCAAAGCATTTCAGTCAGCTCTTAAGTGTGAGTATTGATAAATGTAGCCTAGTTTTAGGTTGCTCCATTCATCACGGTGGCTCTGAGGCTGCTTGTGCTCAGAAATTTCAGAATCAGAACAGAACTTCTTGTGCTACCATGCAGCAGTCAAGTCATATTTTAGAGAAAAAAACAAGCAGCCTCACAAATGAAACATCTTTATGAGGTGGTGCACTGTGGATATGAAATACTTATAAAAGGAGTTTTGGAAGAACAGTTCATTAATTTCTTCTTAAGTAAGAGTATTCATTAAAATTAAAACATACTCTGTTCACTTTGCTAGCTCCAAATACAATAGGAGGTCCTTAGGGTACTTTTTTTTTCTCAGCAGAGTTCAGGAAAATTAAAAACAAAACAAAACAACAATCTGTAATCATCTTGTATTATTATATTAAAAGTCTTCTTATTTGGTAACTAGCTAACAACCAAATCCTTGTTCAGGGGATTTTTCAGGCTTTCAGGCAATACACCTAAGCTTCCAGAGAGACTTCCTAAGCCATGAAATGGGGTATGAAAACATTTAATCCCTGACTGAACAGCTATCCTTGTGGAAGCACTGTGAGTACATACAATTACACCAGCAAAAAATCATGTTCACCAGTACATTTCATTGTGGGGAAGCAGCTAATTACATCAATACAGAGAGGTTTTTTTACTGGTGCAGTTGCCCCCGTGCTGGAAATGTTTCACCAGTTGAACATACAACTGATTGTCTGCTGGGGAGGTGCTCTGAGAAAATACATTTTTAGACCATTGCAGTATTTTGCACTTTCCTTCCTCTAGATTCCTATAAATAGCATCTTTTAATCACCAGCAATTTAGCATACAAATAAAGCTTGGGAGATGGAGTGGGATTTTTAGAACGGGAGTCATTAGTTGCAAGGACAAACAGGCTGTGCTCATCTTCCTAAATCTCTCAGATACTTTTGAACCTGTTATGTGGGCCTATTTCCCCATTTCCTATATCACCTGGGTACAACTGAAAAGCACATTCTTAGTCGAAATAAATTGTCTTCAAGACTTTCAAAATGGAATGGTCAAGATTGTGCCTTTTTAGTTAATACTTAAATTTTAACACAAATTAGAAAGTTATTCCAAATTTTCAGCTAGTTTCGCTTTCTAAATATTTTTAAAATAACAGACTTATTTTTGATATTAACAGCATTTAATCCAAACAGAAAGACTACTGGATACCCAAAATCACTGATTTGCTTTTTTTCTTCAAACTATATATTTTCCAAAACATTTTGTTGAGTCTGTAGGGGTTTTTTCAAGCTTTTGAAACCAAAGAACAATTTTTCACCTAAGTTAAAAAGACACTGGCCAACAACAATATTAATTCATGAAGGTCTGTTTCTTTTTTTTTTTCTTTAAAGAGCAACTATCAGAAAGAAATAGGTATAGACTGCCTAGGTATAGACTGCCTGGCTTTAGGCAGTGGAAAGAATGGTAGAGACAAAGATCACTCTTGTCAGGAAAACAGAATGGCTTTCTGGCATTTATTGCTATTACTTATATGAACATGTTTTATAAACAAAATTACAAACATTATAGAAATTGAAGATTCTGCAAGGCTCAGGTTAGCATTAAAAGAGTATAAACTGGACATCTTCCATACTGTCCTGCTTTTACTGTTTTCTCAGTAAGTTCCATGAAGACCAGCAGTTCAAACTCACATGAGAATTCTGTTATCAGTATAGAAGAAAAGCTGGAGGAGAGACTACATTAAGCACTTGATAATTTGCAGCAAAAATTGTATTTAAAAAGTTATCACAGATGGCATATACTGCTGCAATGTGGTATTGTTTTCATCATGGGGTCAGCTGCCAAAATAAAGATTTGGACACATAGTTGCACAAAAAACAGATCAAGAACTGTGAGTCCAAAATTTCCTCAGCTGTGATCCACTTAAAAAAGTTACCCTAGGAGCTATAGTAAATACAAGAAATCTGCCTTTGATACCACTGAAAAATACAGCTGAACTTTTCTCACTTTTGCATGACCAAGGTGCTGGGCTGTGGAGAGGAGACTATGTAATATTCTGAATTCTCATCAGTATTTGTGAAATTCTCAACTTATAAAATCGGAGTATAAGGAATCTAATTTTCTTGCAATGAATCAGCTCCAAGTACAATATCTTTTTTAGTTTAAATGGATTTCATGGCAGAATTGGACAAAGTCATCTGCTGCCAATTGTCTTGGCAAGTGAGAGCATGGCTGCTGGCTGTGCCAAAGCGCAGCACATTGCCATACATCTGCTAGAGCTGCTATAAACCAGCAAGCTTCAGACATCCTCTGCATTGCTTCCTCCTCCCAAATCCCTGAAGGCAGAACACGTCCAAAGTATCACCAGCATGGCAAAGGTGGGAGACCTCATCCAGAATTCTGGTTGTACTGGGGAGCAGGCAGCATATCTCTCCTGGCTTTGTCCCTCCCTCTTGGCCACTGTGAAGGCAGAGAAAAACTGTGTGCGTGTGTCCAGTAGACACAGCCTCCCTTCTGGTACTTAACTACTTGTGATGTGCTAGAGAAGCTGCTGGTAGCCATGGGCTATTTTAGATTGCCAGTGGCAGTGTGCTGAATTTAGCCAGGCCATCCTTCTCCTCCTAGAAGCTCACAGGAACTGAGGTCAGGCTGCCAGACAGAAGATGACCTGAGTTGTTCATCTCCCTCTTTAGCTTACGGGTTGCTATTTAGGCACCTAGGCAGCTCATGTGAACTTAGCTCATGTTTTTAAGGAAGATTTTGATGACTGTATTGTGAAGCATTCTGAGAAGAGTCTGTAAAGCTTCTCCAAGAACACATCAATGAAATTTTAATTTGCAGTGGAGTTGAGAGTGCAAAGACACATACCCAGTCGTTGTTTCAAGCACTACCAAACGCTCAGGAGAACCAGATAATAACAGGAAACAATGGTGAAGCATCTAGACACCACTAGTACTGATGCGAAACTCACATGATGAGTTTCAAAATAATTGGTGATATTCTTCAGGCTCTGACAACTGCCACAGTGAACTTATGTAGGATCTCAGGTAAAAAGTGAGAGCAAAAATATACTTAGCCCTACTAATGGTAGAGAAAAACTGACCAGTAGTTCCCTAAAGTTTTAAAAATAAAACAGTAAATAAACCTTCCACCTCACCACCCATCCAGATTTTCTGAAACAAGCCCACTGATACCAATGGTAAAACTTCCAATTTTCTGATACAGTCCTTTCTGGTCTTTGCTAAATCACAAAAATAGTTATTAAAAAGTAATAATAATAAAAGGGCAACATGCTGTCACAGATGTTTTTTAAATTACCATGTTTAGCAAATATAGGCAAAGAGGCCAGACTAAGTTCCCTGTTTTTTGCTGATCTGGTGTGTTTTCAGAGGTTTCACACAGAAACAACCATCAGAAGAAAGGTCACAAATACACAATGAAATACTGGTATGTTCTCAAAAGAAACTTGTTTTAAAAAAGAGAAATGATTTCTTACTGATTAGTCTGATTTGATGGATTAGAAGAAAATCAGAGTCAGTGTATTTACAAACTTGAACCATAAAACATGTCAGAAATGAACACAACAATATATAGACCTGATGCTTAACAGAGAATAAATCAATCCAAGTGGACATTGATTATTTTACAATACACACTCTCTGAGCAACAAAGGGATGAATAGTGGGTTAAGGAGAGAGCAAGAAGCTCAAAACCTATTATCTTTTATTACAAACTACTATGAATAGAGCCAACAACCACTAATAGCAGAGACACTAGTCCTATGTGATTTACAGGCCATAAAGACTCTCAGCCAGCATTAAATGAATTAATTTGATTCTTATCCAGCATTAACTACTGCCTAAAAGCAAAAGTATCCAGTCAAAGAGAATCCTTGATATCCTCTGCTGCTCAAAGTGGGGAGTTCAGGAAGCTGAAGTCAAACTGACAAACCAGCAAGAATTTTAACCTAGTTGCCCTGGGTCAGAAAATGCACTTTGTGCAACATGTTCACTTTCATTTCTTGGTTTGCTTTGTTTCTAGGACGTCAGTAACTAAGCCCAGTGAACATGTACATGCATGTGAACCACTAAGAAGAAGTTACAGCAGGCAGTGTGGTTACTTAGATGACTGAATTTATGTAAACACTTAAGTTTATGCAGAATCAGAGTCTTGTATTTTAGAACAGGACATATCTTATTTTGTATCTTATATATTCAGTGGGAAACAAGCTGTGAGTGCAGTCTTGGGGTTCTGTATTTAAAGTCCAGAAATTCAAATTCATCCATGGTTCTCACAGTATCCATTGCTCTCTCCACTTGCACATATGTAGTGTTTTGCATTTGCATTTATGCATTGCATAAATTTATTTATGCATTGCATTTGCAATTTATGGTAAGAAATTTGTGCTCTGAAGTGTATGTAAACATAACCAACTTATGTTTCCCACAGCTGCTGTAACTCTAAAGTTCTTGGCTTCTGTGCATTTAAATTAACAGTCATAGCAATATACCAAAGCCTCTTCTTGCACTGAAATTCAATTTCAGTATATAAAACAATATACTTGTTTTACAGGGGGGGTTTTTTACATTCATATTGATCTCCTGCTCAAATAGCTTTCCTTCTCAGAACATTCTGAAATAATACTGGCATGTCACTTACTGCTACTCCTGCACAGTATCTCATCTTCATACCTATAATTTTCTCAAAATCATGGGGTGTTTTTCAACATTATGGACACCTGCTCTTGTGAAAGGTCCTGTTCATAGTACCTGTGAAGTTTTCAAGTTAAGTCTTGTTGAAATCACCCACTCCGAAAAAAAAATCCAAACACGACAGATAACATATTGTTTTATCCCCTATCCTTTGTCAATCTCTACAGCATTTAATTCAATAGCTTTGTACCTGTCCCCTCCTCACCATCAAATAAATAAACTTCTAAGAAAAGAAGTGCTAGATAACTCAATGGATAACTTTCTTTAAGTCAGAATTGGCAAAAATGGGGACAAAGAATGAAATTACTTCCTGTTACAGTTAAACGGTAATTGAATCATATTTGAAAGGAAAATTATTTTCTCCTGGAAAATAAGCAATTTTCTCAAATAATTAAAAAAGTCTTGCATAAGGTCTTCATCAAAATCTAAAATTCCATCCTGAACAGTCACAGTCTGTGAACAACTGTAAGCCTCTTAAAAAGGACATTGAGAATGGAAACATTTTGTCAATCTTAACTCTTTATAAAAACACTTCAATATTTTCCTATGTGCATTTGCACAATATATATAAATGAAGAATATGGAATACTGTTCTGTTCTAGTGATCTTTATTTAACAAGGAACTCAATAAGATGAATTATGCGAAGACCTACAGAATGACCCAAGTGCTGGAAAACCTATTTCAGAATGAACTGCTGAAGGACAGAAATCTACTCAGATAAACAGAAGTATGGCTAATAGGCAATTTGCTCACATCCTTTAGAAAAACAGTAAAGTTCACTCTAACAAGACTTCCAATTTTAAGAGAATGGTAAAGGAACCAGAGATTGATAACTGAATTTTCAAAAATAAAAGACAGAAACACAGTCCAAATTTTGAGGAAAAAAAGTAATTTACCATTGACATAACTCACCAAGATTTTCTGTCTCTGCATATTTCAAAATCAAAAAAAATTTTTGTAAAAGGCAATTAAAAAACCCTGTGGCCTATGTCATGCAAAAGAGTCCAACTGCATCCTTTTGCCTGGCACACTAGAAATTTCCTTAATGTCAGTGATTTTGGTGAAGGACTGAGAGAGCACAATCAGAGCTAAAAAATGTGCATCCCAGAGCTCAGTGATAGCCCCTTCCCAGAGAACCAAATTTCTGAAATTTCAAAGATGAATTTGGAAGTGCAGGAATCCAAATGTTTAAGGTATGCGAACTAATGAAGTTCTACCACACTTCCGCTGTGAAGCCCGCCAAAGCCAAACCCTGCATTAATCTGCTGCCATATCTCATGGCACCAGAATCTACAAAATCACACGGAAGTTACACTTGAGTATTACTGGCTGCAACCAAGGTAAGAAAGAAGTAATATAAATGTTAATGAGATCACGTCTGTTTCACTTTATTTAAAAGCCAGACTAATCCCATAATCCTAACAAACAAAAATATTAGGGTCTCCACAATTACAACATAACAATGTCCAGATGGTCCTGTCTGTGGGAAACAAGAAGAACAAGAAGCTTTGCAAGCTAAATTCCAGGGAAAAAGTCCAAGTCCCAAGGAAAACTAACACAGACCTACTTTTGGAGGTGTTGAAACAATGACTCGACTGCAGTAAGTAGTATCTATTGCTTATAAAGGTATTTTATTTCATTTTTAAAGGGGAGTCAGGTGTATACATTCCAATACTACTGAAGAACACAGTTTGTGTAAGGTATGTTGAACATTTTTCTGTTTCCCTTTCTAAATTTGTGTGGTTTATTTAGGAGGTATGAAAATTATAAATCAGCCACTAAACTCTCAATGATATCTGCACTAACAAAATAGACAAACAGAGAATTAGAAAAACAGGGAGGAAATTAGAAAGTTCATAACTTTTCCCTTGTGAAACCTTGTTGTGGTGCCTAGTTGGAAGAGCCATTTTAGTCACACTAAGGTGGAACTATTGTGCAAGGATACACACATTCAGTTCTCTGGACTGCAGTGCCCCTTTGTGTAAACTCAGCCCATGATGCTACAATACAGGCTTAAAATGGGGCTTCAGAAAAATTTCAAAAGGGGTCTTGGAGCTAGATGATTCAAGCTAGAAGGGTAGTCCCCCAAGAAAAGCTTTTGGTACTTGACTAAAAAATATGAAGGAAGCTAATATGCTCACAAGAAAAGATGAGAAATATGTCTACTCAGCACATACCAATGTCTTGGAAAGCAGTGCATGTTTGGCAGACTAAATGAACTGAATGTGACCTTTTTCCTTATTTAGAGACTTTAGAAAATCTGTGATTTTTGAACACAGTAAGCACAGTGATTTTACATACTATAATTAGTTGCATTGCAGACAACTTTAAGACTTGACCTCTGTTAACAAGAACATAAACCAGGAAATCGTCTATCCAGTGGTCCATACTACATAACCAGGGGAAGACAATGTGCTCAAAAATAAAGGAAGGAATTTGTGCCAGGAACAGCCAAGAACACTCCATAATATCTATCAGAAAGGACAGGCTGTTTTATTGACTTGAGTATTTATTCTGTGTCAGTACTCAAAAAGGAGAAACAAAATGATCATGATGACTCTTGGGCCTGTTGCACTGACGCCAAATGCACTAAGTGCACTTAAAGTAATGAAAAGGTTCATCCAGAAGTCAGAAGATAGAAAACTAATTGATAGGAATACAATTAAATATAGACAGCGTTTTTTGGGGGGTTTTTTTACTATCAATCTGATAAGACTGATTTTATCTTTTCATCTGATTTAAAGTTGGCAACTAAAGATTAGGCACAGATGTACAAATTAACATATTAAGGCATTGCAAGGTGTCTGATCTAGTAAATTCTCTTGTTAAATAGCTACAATACCAGGACATTCTACATTAAGAACTAAAACCTGGCTACTTAACCAGACTGCAAGCACTAAGTGTCTGTTACTGAAACAGGAATACCTGCTGGGACCTCAAAGTACTCAGTACTGTGGTGGTTCCTATTTAATATTTACTGATGCTTTGGAAATTAAAACCAAAACCAACAACAACAGCACAAAACTAAACAACAACAAAAAACCCTACAAACTTCACATACAATACAAAGTTAATAGTGTAAATTACGCTAAAGACAGGGCAATCCTGCCCACTCAGACAAAATGCAGATCATTATGTCCAACTGCAAATGAATATTTTTGAGAACAAACAATGCAGACTATTATCTATAAAATAGAATCACGTATTTTAGAAAATATTGATCATGGAAGGGACGTAAAATCAGCATAAGTAAGCAGATAATTTTAAAAAGAGTTTCAAGAACTGGGAATGTAAGTCATTTGGTATTTGGAAGCGTAACTGGGGAGTGAAAAGCAGGTAGTGATAAATATATGTAGCACCTCTATGTAGTGGTGATGAGAATGATATTTCATACCACTGTAACTTCTGTCACACACATGTTTAAAAGTATGTTGAAAGTCTGGAGAGGGTTCAGAAGAGAGCCAGCAAAAAAGTTAAAACTAGAGATGATGCCCCACAATTGAAAGAGATCAAACCCTTCAGCTTGCAAGAAGAAAACTGAGAAGTGAGTTTGCTGAACTGTGTTAGTTCCTCCACACGAAGAAAAGAGCAGGAATGGAGGAGCTCTTTAATCTTACGGAAAACGATTTAGCAAGAAACACCAACTGGAAAATAAATTTCAAATGAGAAATGGGGTAAATATTTTAGTTGTTGAAAATGACTAATGAATACACGAGCTTCCCATCAAAGATCAGTTCAGACAACTGGGATGTCCTTAATGGCCTTGAACTCAATTAACCTATGACTTCGATTTCCATCAAAGTTTATAATTGGTCCTGAGAACTGCACACTGACAGAGTTCATTGAAGCTGTTGCTGCTGACAAGATCAGGCCCCACACTACCTATTCCACCTCTGCATGCAAGGTCTAAATAAATATGTCACTTGCTCTTCATCCACAAGAGTCACTCTTGCCACATTTTAACTGGAAGACAATCCATCAAAGAGGCAACAGACATTTCCCAACTCTCTTCCTAAGCAGGCACACAGGAAATTGCCACAAGTATGGGTGGCCAAGTTCCATGAATCTTACTGAGCTGCCTGGAGGCAGAGTGACTACTGGTAGCTGCATATTACAGTGCAAGCTGCTGTGGATTATCATAGAATTTCCCAAAAGCTGTCGTGCCCTGGGCTGTTCTTCTGAATACCAAGGACTCCTATGTCTCTGAGTTAGAGAGAAACAGCACTCGAGACTCCCATGCTGCAAAAAGTAAAGACAGTGAACAGGAAAATAAGATGCACCTCCTAAGTACAACCTGAGATGTCATAATTCTTCAACAAATCTTCCTGAGAACTTTAAGACAGAAAAAAGAAAAAAAAACCCCAGGATTCACTTAGATACAAATCCCATGTACCTGCCTTACAAGTACAGCTTAGATTTTGAAGTCTTAATTAATGTGAATGTACATGTGAACTGTTAGTTGAAGAGTCTTGGTTTTCCATAGCAAAAAGATTTTTTTCATTCCTTACAATACCAAAGAAAAACTTGAAATTGTTATCTAGTTATAAATTCTAATATGATCTATGATCTAATAATTCATAACCTACATGGTAGATAATGAGGACTTATTTTTAGGAGAACAGATGCAGAGTCGCTTTAGAAACAAAACTAGAAATCCAATGTCATGACTTTTGTGATCCAGAATGCAGGATATTAGGATATTTGGGATTGACAATACTGTAAGTGGTATTTTTTTTCTAGCCAAAGAGACACCATCAGTCAAATTAAATTCTATTAAATCTTAAAAAAATGAGAGTGTTTAAAATACTTAAAGTTTTGAGGAATTATACCCATTCTTTTCTCCTTCTGCCTATTTTTGTGATTTTACTATTACATTTTTTTATTTTACAGACTAAGAAAAGTGAACAATTTTCTGTTCACATGGAGATAGATATAATATTTTATTTTTCTGATACTGAAAATAGATACATAATGAAGCTTTACTATGGGTGAGTTTAATTCATTAATGACATTTATATATCACCTTGTCATGCAATTTTTTAAACATATCCTCACTTTTTAAAAAACTCAATTAAAATAAAAAAAAAGGTTTAAATTGCCAGAGATAACATTTATTAGCTACAGGCTAGGACTCACCAAGAAGCCTGAAGCTTAGTTAAGTATCCATCTTCTTATAATTAATCCGTTTTTTCTTTTTTTTTTTAAAGGAAGAAAAATATCTACAAAATGGAAAGAACGGATAAGACTTAAGAGAATAATTACACTTGAAGGTTAAAGATTTTCAAATACTCATTTAAGAAATGACTGGAACTTAAAAAAAAAAAACAAAAAAAACAAAAGCACTGAATTTTCTTTTTTCATAAATTTCAAGAAAATTGAGAGGTCCATTTTGATTTATCTGCTAAAATGTATCTTAGTGTCCTCCCTTCCTTGCCTCCAATGAGCTGATAACTCATTCCCCTCTTCAAGTTTTACACTCATTTGATGGTACAGACTTGGAAATGAAAACAAATTAAGCTACATTTTTACAGATAGTGACTTGTGATAACTTTAGTTGCAAATACAGAGATATTAGGGATCTCACCCCATGACTTGCTGTCTTGCTACATGTCTATTTTTGGCTTCAACATCTCAAAAAGCCACAAGAAAGCCATCAGGGAGGGTACAGCAGGAAGGATGGGCACCCCATATCAGGCTCGGCAGTAAAATAGCTGCATTTCACATCCCAGTGTGCAGCTGGCATGAGGAATTCCCACTATAACCAAACCAGGCTATGAGCATACTACATCCTGCCATTTTATATACAGTGCTGTCATGGTTTAGGAATGGTATTCCCCAATTTAGTTCTCCCATCCACTTCCAACTGGAGGCACAAAAGGCAAAGAATACAGGTTGTGATAAGAACAATTTACTGAAAATGGCAATGAGATAATGAAAAAAACAATGGCAATGAAACAAACAGTAACAGTAATAACATTAATAACAACAAATGATTCACACAGAAAATTTCCCTGATAATTGACAATACCAGACGGTTCCCTCCATGTTTCCTCAACCAGGAAGGAAGCCCTTCTTCGGGAGAGTCCCTTTCCCTGCCCCCAACAATGACATGAGATAGTACAGAATAACCTCTGTGTCCTGCTCATATCCCCTCTTGGTTACCACAATAATTCACCATGTCCTGGCCAGAACAAGGAAAAGTACATTTAGGTTTCCTACTTGCAAATAATATCTTCCCATTGGCAGCTGTGGCATAACACAAGCACAGTTTTGCCATTTAGCAAGTCCAAACTGCTCTTCATTCCCTCAGTAACATGGACATTTGCCCTAGACTGACTTTTATCACACAGGCAAATTCAAACCTACTGGAAATTCAAACAATCCAGGAGTCAAGGAAAGCATTAGAGACAGGAAATAACAGTTCTACCCCTTTCAAACTCTGCTCCCAAAGTAAAATGCACTTCAAACTTTAATGATCTATTTAAACACTCATCATTCAAAAATATATTTTTTTGTCACTGTAGAAAAAGGGACATGCCTGTAGGTATGCCATTCATAACAATTCTTTAAATATCTTCTAGATCAAGTTGCTTTCCGCACAGTGAAAGTTCTACTTTGACTACAAAGAGATATTAAAATAATATCCCACAATTACTAACAGTGATTACCCCAATAAAATCTAATTAATAATTTGGGAGTTCTGCTGATTCTTTTGCCCCAAGACTTTGTGAACTTCTGACAGGGGGAAGTAGGAGAAAAACTGCCCTCTGTGCCTACCAGTAGCAGATACAAACCTTCCCAGGAAGTAAGCAGGTGCTGGCTGAGAGACAAGACATAACTGGAAGGATCAGTCACACAGATCACTTGGAAAGGCTTCTGGTCTCCTCCACTGCTTCTTCAGTTTCTCTTCTCTTAGGTTCTGTTCTCGCCTCTGCTCCTATCAGGCTGCCTATTACCTCTCTAACTTTGGTGATGGGTTATGGCAGCTTTGAGTGCAGACACACCAGAGATGTTTTCATTAACTAGTTCAGACACTGATACCAGTGAGGCTGGATCACCTCAGGCTGCACACAGACTCCCAAAATACCTATGTTCCATCTTACCAACAGCAGTGGACACTGGATATGTGATAGCAGTTCTTCAACTGTACTTCTAAATGGAATGTAGATAAACACTGAGTTTTGCTATCCTGTCACAATTAATTGCTTTGCTTATTTCTATAAACATCTGAAAATCTCCCTCCTAGCACCCCTTTTCCCTTTTATCATAAATGACTGGAAAAGAGATAGCTTCTTCTCCTTGTAAAGGAAAATCATATCTTTTATTTATTCTTAGTTGCAGTGAAATAACACTAAAACCATCTGGCAACTAGCTAAAACTAAGGACAAACACCCTCCACAACACCACTTATAGTTCAACATAGAATCACAGAATCAGAGAATGATTTGAGTTAGAAGAGACCTTTAAAGGTCATCTAGTCCCACACCCCTGCAGTGGGTTGGGACATCAATCACTAGGTTCAGGTTGATTCAAAGCCCTGTCAAACCTGACCTTGAATGCTTCTGAATATGGGGCATGCACAACTTCCCTGGGCAACCTGTTCCAGCAGGAGAAAGACTAAAAGTAAGCAGAGATAAGCAATGCATAGATTTGTGAAGAGATTTTTAACTCTCTGAAAATCTTGTTTTCTAGTTTCTCTTGGCTGGCCATATGATTTCTCATTCCACTTTCTTCAGTGAAAGTCCTAAATACAAGCATGTAATTTTGTGCAAATAAAATGGATGCAAAAAGCCCACAGAGCTGAGTAATAAGAAAAAAAGAACAGAAAGCTACCTTGGTTAGAAGTTTACTCATAAAGAGAATAATTAATCATAAAAAAGAGTCCCAACACAAAAACATAAAACGCAGTCAACGGTTGAGGGTTTTTTGGTTTTCTTTTTTTCTTTTTTTTTTAATGTTAAGCATAGCTAAGCATGTATTAAGAGAGCAGAATTGGCAGCATAGGAAAGCATTAGACAGGTGAACTATGCCCATCTGACTTGCATGAATTCTCAAGTCTGAAATGTCTTTCTTGTAAAGAAGGGAAAACCTGAACCATATTGGATCTTATCTGTTTTAACTGGAGGAATGCAACACTCTTTTCTTTTAATTTCCAGGTTCCTTGGGTCTTTCACATAGAACACATTATAACTTTACTGAACAGTGTTGCTTGGTTTTACATCTCAAAAATAACCCCTTTTTTTTTCTAGTGAAAATCGATTTTTAAAACAGGAAGCAAATGGTGTTATGTTTTTAAAGAGAGAGAACAAAAATTAATGATGTACATGTGGAGGGAAACTAGCAGTGGTTAAAATTTTCTGGTCACATCATCACTGGTGCTGAACAAGGAACATAAGCACTATCAGAGATGTACTAGAATAGTAGCCCTTACTCCTGCTAGGCAGCACTGCAGATATGTCCCCAGGAATCAAGTAATGAAACAGAGAAAATTGAACATGCGTGAGAGAGAGAAAGTGAAATGAAGCACAAAAAAGAAGGGCAACACAAAAGGCTTATAAGGGATCAAGGTGTGAAAGGTGTGAAAACACTGAGGAAAGAGTCAGTGTGAGGGATGTGTGAACCAGTGCCAGTGCAAGACGAGAACAGTTATGGGATTTTAAGCGAGTGAGGCTGAAAATGATGGAGAGCAAGCAAGCCCAAATGTGAAAGAGAAAACGGGTGCAGGTGAGCATGCAAGTGAGCAACAGAGCACAGCAGTGACAGGCTGTGATGCAGTAAGAAATGGCAAAAGTAGGAAAACTGAAAACAGTTACAATTAATTTTTTTGTTGCTGCTTTTACCCTCATCATTGATCAGAAAAGACAGGGTTACCTAAAAACATTCCAGCTAACCACGTAAGAAAGAAACAAAAGCCACAGTAATCACTAAGAATTATCAATAAACACAGCATTGTTAAATTGCCTTCAATTTTGTCCAGTATGCTGAGGTGGTCAGAATGACCATTCAGTGTCTTCTTTGGAAAACAGCAGAGTGGAAGAAAAGCCAACTAGTAACTTCAAAAGGGCAACTGAGCACTTAATTCTCCCTTCTTTGATGAACTGTTCTTGGCACAGTCTACTGCGAAGCCAAACATATATAAAGAATTACAAAAAAGCCTTCAGCAAGGAATTAGGAGCAGAGAAATTAGGGACTACAGACATCGGGGACAACTATCTGTAAGGCATGACTAAGTAAGAGGTCTATCACTGTATTTGGTCTGCATGACAAAATTTTGGTAGTGGGGTGACTCATGAGCCTTTTGTTATGGTTTCTCTGCCCTGTTCAGCTGAGGAGGAGAGTGAAAGTTACTTCAGTGGGCAGCTGGCAATCAGGGAAGGTTAACCCACCATAACAACACAGCTGTAGTTACATAAAAATATAAAATCAGGAAATATTTCCCCATTCAAAAGAATTCAAGTTTCAAAAGAAACTTGAAAGAAACAGAGGTATTCCAGTACTTATGTGGATAACACTACCTATGGTGTTCAAATTACTCTGCTTTTTCTGGTAACAGTATTGATGCATCAACTCCTTTCTTTCTCTCTTTAACACATAGGCTACAGGATACCTTTTTTAAACTGGTACTATTTCCAAGAGTTTCAAAAAATTTCCACCAATGTAAGATGTCAAGTAGAAAAAAGCAGAAGCTATTTCATTTTGTGTGGTTAATGGCAGAGAAACTGCTTGTTTTGTTTTTTTGAAGACAGTCTCAAGTTTGTTAGAGAGTAAGAGTATTAAAGCCAAGAGGCTGGATGACTTCCTCATGGGGACTCAAATTCTCAAAAAGAGTTATTTCATTTAACCTTCTGACAGCCATATTTATTTTATAAAAAATATGTGATTTGTCGTAGTCACAAAAAACTGTAATAAAATATTCCCATGGATTCATTTATATCTTGAAGGTTACTGAAGGTCTACACAGCGAGCAAATAACTCATTTGTGCTTATCTAGTCTCAAATCTGGATTTCATGAACCAGATTTCATCAATATCAGGCTTTCTTAAAAACTACATACAGAATATATTATAAATAATACATAGCGTAGCATGTTGCTAATGATTTCCTCTGAGGTTCTGGGGGTTTCGTTCTGCTACCCATCTATCTTCCTCTCACATATTCTCTGACCTCTCTCCAGCTGATCTCACTGTTGTGGTTTGGGGTTTTTTTCACTTCTTAATTCTCAATTCTGTTATCCCAGAGGCACTACCAGTGTTGCTGATGGGCTCAGCCTTGGCCAGGGGCAGATTCACCCTGGAACTGGCTGGCACTGGATCTGTTGGACAACAGGGGAGCTTCTAGCAGCTTCTCAGGGAAGTCACTCACCTCTGTAGCTCCTCCCACTACCAAAACCCGATCTCACACACACACACATTCCCCCCCAAATAAACCCTGAACCACCCACTTCGAAAGAAATCCATCTTCCCACACAAGTGCACCCAAGTGCTTTGAGTAGTTCATGTTACACAGTGAGACTGTCACTCAAAAGAAGCATTCCTAAAGCTTAACAGCATTCCTTTTTCTCCATCAACACTTCTTTTCCTTTGCCTAAAAAGGCTGGTGTGACTAATTAGTTCTCAACACTCCACTATTGTTAACAATAATATTACCTAGCCTATAGAGTGTTTTTCATCAGTAGATCAAAAAGTGCTTAGGAAATAAGCCAAGTGTCATTACCTCATCAAGTAATAACCACTAAATAATCAGCTCTGCTGCTGCTCTAATCCTTAAAAATGGTGTTTTAAAATCATGAAGAAGCCAAAACATAATCTCCAAATAATACACCTTCTCTAGTAAAGGAGATTATTTATTTCCTGTTCAGTGGAACCCAGGAGAGCTCCATGAAGCAAATAGGGAATATATTTGCAAAGATACCACATAGGATTAGAAGGGACCTTTTCAGTTATTGAGCTCAGGCCCAGTTGTCCCCGGCTGAAATATCATATAAGCCCCTTCTTAAACAGCTTGAGGTTTGCATTAAAACTAGTGAGAGTTTTTTGCATTTTATTAATACCACAGAGAGACTGTGTCAGAAATACACTGATCTGATTAACAGATTTTTTTTTCCCACTTGCATTCCTAAATGCATTATTGATCTGATAAAACACATTTGTCTCGGTATTAACAGTATCTGCTCATGTGAGAAGCTCTTGCCCTGTCTTGTGTATTCAGAAAGTTCTCAATTGGTAAAGCAAAAAAACAATTCAGTCTCCCATCCTGATAACCAGCAAGGCCTATCAAGTTTTGCCTGTGGCTATTGACATATATATGTCCTCTACTATCCCCCAGTATCAAGTTCAACTTTGCTAGAAATATTTATTCAAAGTCCAAGATTTATTTCCAGAGCAGTGACAATCACCTAAGAATACACTACAGTGTATTAAGAGTACTCTTTTCCAAGGCGCCTTACATTACACTTACCAACACAGATTTTAATTTGCCACTGTATTGTTCTGTTTAAAAAAAATCTGTGGTGAAAATTCCACAACTTTTGTTCACAACCTATCAGGACACTTCAAATTCTCTTCTGTTTAGAGCTACTTCTCCTCTTGACAAACTCTACCTAAATCTCCCATTGCTACAATTTCAGGCTGTAACTTGTTATGTTCTGATCAAATCCACTTCTGTATGCAATGAAAAGTCTAGTCAGCTTGCAGCAGTGAATACAAATGTGCAGTCCGTGTCTTCCTGAGAATTTCAGTATTTATCAACTTTTCTTTCTTTAAACAGCTAGAGAAGAGGATTGACCTTCTACCATATGCTTTAGGACAGTACTAAGAGACAGTTCTTTCTCAACAAACATCCTCAGAAATAATAATTCAAACATCCTGCATTACCGCTTATGTGAAATTCTGATCTGTTTTACCCTACTTTTGCTATCTGAAGAAGCACAGACCTTCTCACTTTTTTTCTCCCAAACCCATAGCTGGCATTGCCGTCAGTTTGGTTAACACTTGCCATCCATTTGTTTTCTTTCGAGACAAATCATCTATAGTATTAAGCAGGAATGTGTTTTTTTCCATAGTCTGGAATATCAAAGCCATTATCTCATTCAACAAGCCATTCTGAAACAATATTGACTCTCTCAGTTCTGTCTCTTTTCTTCTTTTCTTCCGTTTCAGCATCCAGAAATGTACTTTTTTTTTAATATGAATAGAAAATAATTAACCAAAACTTATGTGTTATAGTTACTTCTTCAGTTCTGTTTATGATACACCGGAACTGTTCATTAGAGTACACAGGCAGAATATGAATTCTTTATCAAGTTGCAGTCATTGTGTTTTCTTTATTCTAATCTTCATATTATTTTTAACCACATAACCATCAGTAGTCTTACTAGAGGGCTGATGATGTATAGCCTCTGCTCTTGAGTTAGACTAATAATAGAAAGTGCTGGGAGGTCTAGAGAGACTTAAATTAGCCTTAAGTAGTTCTTCCACCATCAGCCACCACCAAAAATGCCTCACTTACAGGATCACTTCTTCCCCTTCTCTTCAATATAATGCTCATCTAATGTTATATTTGCTCTTGAGAGGGCCAAATAAGCAGGTTATCCATATTCCTTGTAACAGCAAATTTTCTTTCAACAATTATTAATGATTTCCTAGTGCTTTAAAACACTGATTCAGTTAAATCCATAAACACTTGATGACTACCAAATATTAATCATCAATTTGCAAGTTTGACTGGTAGCTTTTATGTTCTGAATAGGTTTCACATAGAAGAATTCCCAGTAATTTCAAAAGATGCAAACCTAAGGAATAATTTGGAATGTGCACATTTTTCCGGTGCTGAATCTTTTCACACATACATGATACTCAAATACAAGACTAGTGTGCAGTCCAGCGAGGCTGCTTTTAGTGATATTGCAAATGGTACTTTCATAACAGAACTCCACGTCTTCCTGATGCCGCAAGGTAATACCTTCTCTTTTCCATATGAATCCACTTTTTTACTACATCCCACTACTTGCAATGCATGCATATTTTTTGCTTTGTCTTGTCTTTCTGCCTAGACTATTATTAAAAAAAAGCCAGCCTACAAGTACTCCATTCAGCTTTCTACCAAAAAATTGTTTATAACAAGTGACAGTAGCACCCGAACACTGTTTTTTCCTCACTCTCATGCATTAACTCCTCCATTCCTAATTAAGCTCTCACCTTCTCAATTTTTACACCATTAGACTATCTTTTCTGTGAGATCCACTAAAAACAGGTTCCATCTCTAAACAATTCTGTTTGTGATTCCTACTCTCACTTGCTGCAAATCTGATTCTTCCAACAAGCAACACATAAAATTACAACAGATAATTTTTTCACCAGTGGAAGTCTTCCCTTACTTGTCTGCCTCTAACCACAGTCTATTTCACCACAGCTCCTAGATCAAGTACTTTATTCTACTGCAATCAAACAGTAATTAGCAGAAAAACAACCCCTGTCCAGAAATGGCTCAGATTATTCCATTACTTACATGCAGTCAAATGATGTGCCAAGACCTTAGTGGAATATTTCTAAACAAGATTCAAATAATATAAGATCTTTCTACTCATTGTAATGTACTGATAGATATGTAAGGTAAACAACTATTTAGCTATTAAATATATAAGTCTTTTCAAATATGCAAATGTTTTTCCAAACAATTTGTTTGCAAGGGCAATACTTTGCCCTTAATAATATCATTAAGGGAATTACAAGTCTCATCCTCCTCTGCATTCAGATATGTTCATAGATTGCAGTGTGGTGCAAACATTTTTTTTCCCCACAAAATTATCATTACTTTGCTTCAGGTTGACAACACTATTCTAGATCTGGCTCCCCTGCATCAACCTGCAAATTAAATCATCAGGCTAACTGAAGAAAAACAGTACTATTTGTTGTAGATTTGTTGGTGGAAAGGGTTCTGTCCTTTCTTTAGCGGTAGCAATTGCAATGTGTAATGTCATTTTTTTCCAAACTAATATCTGTACTTACTGGCCTATTGTGGCTGTAGCTTCCAAGGTGAAAAAGTGTCTGTTAAGAACAAAAACTTCTTTTTAAAACGACCATTTCTAATACAGCTCAGAAGTTTCTGTGACTTGAAAACTTAAGAGGCCTGCTGAAGTTCCAAGGTTCATCCCAAGTGAGCAATGTAGATAGAGGCCTTCTAGGAAGCTAAAATAGTGCAGTTGCACAAAAGTCTTCCTGGCAAGATAGAATAAATCAATAAATCAATCTCACCAGTACAGAAAAGTACCAGGCTGGGGAGCCACACTTTCTAAAGGATTTTAAAAGGTAATGAGAGATTCTGGATTAAAGTTCTCAGGTGTTCAACCTGAGCCTCTTCAAGTTTGAAGGGACCTGTTTTTCAAACAGGAGAAATGCTGACTCAAAACCAGGCAGCCGGAGCCAGCAATGCAAGAACAGCAGCATCCACAATTATGACCTGCTTAAAATGCTACTTGAGTGCTTTCACATCATGTGGTGTTCAAATTAATGTGCAACCTCACTGTTCAACCAACAAATCCACTAATACATGAGGTCTATATGAAGATCATAGAAAAGACTAACCATTTTCTTTTGAGCTCTGTGTGTTGCTTTGTCTTAGTCTGATCTGTCCTCAGAAAACTGTAACCTCCACCTGGTCCTAATGAATTCTGATTCCTAATGCTTCTGCTTTTAAACATAGAAGTTGATAAAAGCCCTGAAATAGGGGGGATATGTAGATTGCAGATGAACATCTATCAGTACTTCACTGTCTGGTTGTAGTTAACAAGTGACAGTAGTATCATCATCTCAGAGAAGAATTTTACTAAGTTTAGGGCTTCTCTGTAAGGTAAGTTTGTGCCAGTCAAAGAGACGTGCCATTTTGAACAGCTACTGCTATGTGAACGAGTCTAATACCCTGCATGAGTGTTTTTACTAGTACAGATGTCATTTTGGAAGCTGTTTTATGATGTTTTCAATGTGGACTCTTTCTTGTCATCCCCTGATTCAGTGTGCTCCGCATTATCCATATTGCACTGCAAATCTAACTACACTTCTCAGGCACAAATACATAAATGCATATAAACAGGAGCTGAGGACAGGAAGGATATGGAATTTTTCAAGGGGAACAGTAGCAAGTCACATACCAAAACAACGATTCCCATCGTTTTCGGTATCTTGATTTAACCCATCTGCCTCCTGAATACAATAAAAACTGTGTGTCCCTGAAGTAGCTTTGTTCAAGAAGTAACTTTCCTCCACAGTGGTCTTCAATTAAAGCCTAAAATGATGAAATTCACTGAGATTGATGGAGGAAATAAAAGGAGAGAAACCACTGAAATGCATCTTCAAAAGCAGGTTATTACATGTCCTACAGACATCAGTGCGAGTGACAGCCACCAGAAAAAAAGTGGCTTACTGCAAAAAGAGAAGCGGAAAATTAAACTTCTCATTGGGCCTGATGATGATTAATATCTCTTCTCTGATGAGCTGCAACTGCTTAATCTTTGCGATTAATATCACATCACTGAGGTTCAAGTATGGCAGCTGAAAGGGAGCATAAGCAAATGTTTAAAATTGGGGAGAGGAAAAAAAGGCCACAAATAACAACAGGTATGTTTTGCTCTTAAGTCTCTTCAGAGCAAGAAACAAGTATGAAGCTGCGAGTCACCATTAGTGACTCTGCAGTCAGGTTACTGTGAGGCAGCTGGTGGGCAAACAAAGTCATGTAATTTAAAGGAGATAAATAGTAGGTTTCAATTGTTTGGTTAAACGACTGCATTTGCATTCTGCAGGAAAGACCACTTAATTCATCACATCTCCACTCAAGTGTACATGAACAAGCAACTAATACCTTCACCCAACTCAAGTAAGTTAGATAATTCCTATTTTCGAACTTACTTACCTTTGTATATATTGGCAAAGCTTTGAAGGAAGTTAGCTGGAGTTCCCTGGAAACCAATAATTACGTGTAGCTGTGCAGATAGATTTTTAAACTTGGTTCCTATAAGAACATTCTGTAAAATGTAACCTCTCTGTTGAGATTTTTACCTTAAACCCTTGGGTTTGTAATGCACTGAAGCAAGAGGTGAAATAGCTAAATCCATTACAGTTAATACTAGTAGAAAACATTCTGCGTGTACTACATTTCAGACCAAAAGAACCCTTTGTTAAAGTCAGTGTGGATCCCTTGAGACATACATTATAACAGTTTGATCAGTAGAGAACAAAAAGCAGACTTTTATAGCATTCATTCACCCAAAAATATTATTCCTGCTAAAGTTAACAAGCAAAATCATGGAGTCAGGTTAAATTAAATCCAGTGACAGGCAGGAAATATACTGATTGTGAAATAATAAAGTGGTGGTATGATTTCAATATGATTTTAGAATGCTGAATGCTTTAACACTGGAAAAGAAATGGATGAGAACACTTCCACGTTTTAATGCTCTAAACATAACATGTAAACACTACAGTGATTTTATGTTTTATTTGGAAAATTGAGACTACAACACTCCTAAGTTTATAAGACTTGATCCCACGAATAATTGCCAAATTAGTGTTCAAATACATCTTTTTTCTTCAATTTAATAAATATGCTTAACCTGCAACTGAAACTGTGATTTGATCCTTTCTGAAGCATTATTTTTAACAACTGAAAAGGTAAGGAGCCCAAAACAAATATTCTGCTTGGGAAATTAGTTTTTCTGGACTGGGATGGCAACTGATCATCCTGATAACTAGCTTCTACTAGCTATGGGAAATTTACCAACTATCCCATGAATTTATCTCTTTTTTTAAACAGCTGTAAGTTGTGATTATTGTAGCACTGCTGGACTCTCACCTACAGTCCTCAAGATATTTCTTGCAGTACACTTTATGTACTGCAATATCTCATAATCATGATTACTTATTTTACATGAAACTGAAACTGTTAAAATGATCCTGTTTTGGTTTTTTTTTTTTCATAGTCTGCTTCTCATTTTTCACTTCTTACCTTGAAGCCAGAAATATCTGGGCAGAGATTAAAGCATGTATTTTTTAACAAGGCAGAATAATTTATTCAGAGATGTGCTAGAATCCTCCACCAGCTTTAAAATCAAGTTCAGAAATCTGGCTAGAAGGACAGCTTTGATGGATCTAGAACACATGGGTCAGATGCAGGAATTACCAACCAGCATTATTCTATCAATTCTACAATGTAATACAGCCTGTGCAAGATATAAGAAACACTGATTGTTAACAATCATGCCTACATTGTTGTAGGTAAAAACCTACAAAGCTTCAGAAGCCCATAAAACATCAGTAACTGTTCAGTGTAATTTTGAGAAGAATCTACAAATTTGTCTGTCGGGTCCATTTTGAAACAAATTAAACAAAGACAGTTGCAACTACTCTAGGAGAGATGTACTGACATATAAGTAAGGAAAGGTGAATGATAAAGTAGGAAAAATTGTAGAGGAAGAAAATGTTGGGGAGAAACCCAACTAGTTTGGGGTACTTTTTTTTTCACTCTACTTAATCACATAAGAAACAGAGAACTTTCACACCTTTCATTCCAGCAACTTCTTCAAGTGCTTTCCAACATATAAAAATAATACTATCTTATTAGCTATGGCTTTATTTTAACTCCAGAAATAGTCCTCTATGTATTACACAAATAGTATGCAACATTCTTTGATTTTAAATTACACCAACGAGAACTCCAATCCTGTGTCTAGAGAGCCAAATGAAGATCCTATTGTAGCACCGACAGCCATAACTGCACTGGGTTTAATCTGCTTAGGAAGAACAATAACCACTCTGAAGATGTGGGGGCCCAGGCTTCAACGACTAGATAAGAGCCCACAAGCTGCTCAGGCTTCCTGTGCTGGTCATGGTGGTGCATCTGACATGACCTGTGCTTGCTCAACAACAGCCAACACAAGCAGGGCTGACTGAGCTACAATCACACTTTCAGTTTACTTTGTACATACATGTTTTTGGTTTTCCATTTAGGACCTTGGTTTGTTACTAACTACAAACTAGTAAGCTACTCCAGGTGTTTAAAAGCTTTTAGTAGCCACAGTGATTTCACTGGGCATTTCAGAAGTTCAGGAAGCAGTATGCAGAAAGCAAACCACACAACTCTTCTTCAGAATAGGTACAGACAGTATTAAAAGTTCACTGGAAAAAGTATCTCATTGTGAAACACTTCATTTATACAGTAAAATATTTTAACTGGGCCTTCAATTATTTTTTTAAAGTAAATATACCAAACAGAAGCACAGGGTCCTTTGGATTGTGAATTTAATTTAGGAAAATGTGACGATTCTATGATTTTTTTTTTTTTGGTAATTTTAACTTCACTACTTTCAGCTCTTTCCCCCTAATTCCTCATCTGCAAACTCTGACATTTAGCAATTTCAAAGACAAACAGAATTATAAAATTAAAAAGAAAAAAAAAAAAAGAGGTTTAAACCCTTGATGTTTACATCCTGGACTTTGACAATTTCACAGAATTATAGAGAAGGGCAGTCATACTACAGGTTAGAAAGAATTATTGTCACAGGATAGCTCAAATAGCTTGAACACGGTTAAACTGGAAGAGAATCTCAGGTTAAAAACAGATCAGTCTCCAGGTCATCAACTTTTCCTCTTTTTGTTGGTATCTACAAAGCTGAGTGAACCAGGATGACTGCTGTCAGACTATGTTTTTGAAGTTAGTTGTGTATGTCACTCAATAGTCTAAGGATATCTAGATACATTAAAAAAAATCTCTTTCAAGTCTAGAAACAAGAATTGCAAAGCAACACAAGAGAGGTAAAACTTCAAGGGAAGGAAACAATTACTCAGCTGAACAATTCAATGGCTGTCATGTCTGAAAAATATTTGAAAAGGGTACGAAGGGAATAGAAGAGATGTGCTGAAGATACTGGTATTGTTAAGCTAAGCACACCTAAAACACATCCACCCAATAACATGGTATCAACCTTCCCACTCAGTTGCTTTTCCTAAACCATTCCAGAACATAATCTGCAGAACATAGGAATGACCATACACAATGTGTGAAGTAATTATTTGAATTTTTTTTTAACTTGACTCCTCCTTCTGATATTACGCACATTTAAATAAATGTGTGTAATACCAGAAGGAGGTACAAATAAACAACAAATAAATATTCAAAATATAAATTTCAAAAGTATTGGAAGGCACTTCAGATACAATTTGCTGTCTAACAAGACAGATTTTGATTTCAAACTCCTTCCTGATCTGAAAAACAGCCCGCAAATTTTAAATACAAAAACTTCACAAAAATCAAACAGAAATTAATTTTTCTGAGAATCAAAACTAAATTTTCATTTCAATATTTTAAAGCATCTCTTTTTCATCTATTTTTTCATCTTATGCTTATACATTTGTTGACCTGCTTGGCTGTTTGCCCCCAAAGCTCATTGATTAATTTCAAATTACTTTGTTAGGGGGAAAGAAGTCAGGTAACAAAGCTTGTACAATTGCCAGGAACACAGAGAGAGAGAGATGAGAGATGCCCAACATTCTACCATTGAGAAATACACTGCAGCAGGAACTCAGGATTTATTTAGATACCAGGAGATCCATATGGGAGCTAGATTATATAAATTGTAGGAAAACCAACTTCAACATCAATCAGCTGCATGACATCAATCACAGCAAGTCAGGCTACATTAGTTCCAGCACACAAAGGAATTCTGGTGTACTTAAAACTGCACATTTTGTTTCAGAAAGCCAAGTGCTGCTTCTTGGGGTTTGTTTTTCTGTTTATTTTTAACAAGACATTTAATCACAGAATTCACGGAATCACTAGGTTGGAAGAGACCTTCAAGATCATTGAGTCCAACCCAGCCCAAACACCTTAACTAAACCATGGCACCAAGTGCCACATCCAATCTTTTTTTAAACACATCCAGGGATGGCGACTCCACCACTTCCCTGGGCAGACTATTCCAGTATTTAATCACTCTTTCCATAAAAATTTTTTCCTAATATCCAGCCTATATTTCCCTTGGTACACTTTAAGATCGTGTCCTCTCATTCTGTCAGTCGCTGCCTGGAGAAACAGACCAACCCCCACCTGACTACAATCACCTTTCAGGAAGTTGTACAGAGTGATATGGAGTTGTAGAGAGTGATAAGGTCACCTTGCTTTTCTATTTTTATACTAAAAAACTTGTTTTGACTATGAAGGTATTAAGCACTTGTCTTTGAAACAGAGGAGGAACAATCAGGAAATAGCAGTCATACTGTTGAGTCTTCCATGCAGCCCTAACAGAATTTGGACATCAGTATGTCCCTTCCTCTTGGAAGAAATTTGCTTGCTTTCGTGTAATGCAACTTTTATAGGTGGCATTTTTCCCAAAAGTGTGTTCAAAGAAGAAGGAAGACAAAGATGAAACAAAACCCTTGAGAAATCCCACCAATCATATTCATTTAGCTGCTGTTACAAAGAAGCTGGCCCCTCACTCCTGGCAAAGAATTCCATTTCATTCTGACCTTTATATTTCTTCCAGAAATGACAAATTAAGAGCTGTCTAGAAAAAGAAAGCCAAGAGAATACTGGTGTTTAGAAGCAAAGAAACATTCCATCCAACCATGAGATTGTACAAAGAAAGAAGGTAAGCCTACAGCTTACTTTGCTTTTCTGAAAGCATGTACTTAAAAACATGAGCATCAAGAAAACATGTGCCCTGTGTGCTGGAATTCCAAAAAAGCAATGCGGACTTGGTCTCCTTTGGCACAGCAAACTGGCAAAAGAAGTGGCCATTGCAAGATTCATAGCTTCTCCTGAGATGACAGGGTATAGGTTTAAGAATATGAACTCCTGGCAAGCCAAAGAAAAAACAGCACTGACTTCAACATTTAAGGGCCTGAGCAGGAGTGGACATTACTAGCTAAGGATAAAATTGTATGCAAATTTCTAAATTTAAGCAAAAAAGTGGTTGAGAAGAAAAAGAAATTCCACGTTCTTCCATTTGACCTTCAAAAGCTTCTCATGACCATGGTGTATTTTGGACGACACCCCTGGCATAAGGCCATTATTATTTTAGTACAGAAACTACTTCAAATTTCCTGTCACTGCTCACAAGAAGGCTGTTTATTTATAAAACAGGGAGTAAAACTCTCTTTCAATATTTACTTATTAATTTTATTTTCTTAGATGATGGACATATAAGGCTTCTCAAGTGAGTAAAACAAACGTGGAGTCATTGACTTCTAAGGTAAAGTTGATGAGCAGAAAATGAGACTCAGCTTTCACAGCATGGATCTTCTGGCCCCTTATCAGCATTCTGTATCACCAAATCACCAGGGTTTCACAGAAGGACAAGTTTTCCAGGAGCAACAAAACTTCTCTAAGCCTGAGGTCTTTGCTGTCATAACTGATGTTTCTCTTGTAGGATCCCCAAACATATTTAAGAAGGGAGAGTGATTGCAGTAGAGATAGAGGTGCTTAAATGGCAATTTTCTATCATCTGAAATAAATGTAACAAGAGAGGAGTAAGCCAGTATTATTTACTCCAGAATGGAAATGAAGGGGTGGCTTTTTAACGAAGGATATATTCACTAAACATACGTCCTGTAAACCTGGTCAGACACTCATCACAGTAGCACCCTTACTTACACGCAGAGGCATCCTTTCAGGACTTCTTTTCTCAGAACTTTATTAAAGAGACAGGATCAATACAAAGGTGGAAGCTTCTATTTTAAATGGACACTGGATTAAGTTTTCTTGTTTAACCCTGTTGAGACATATACCAGATAAAATTCAGGCCAACTGAAGGAAACATAATAAAAAAGAAATTCTATGTTTTGTGCATTTTTGATTACATTGTCTGTGAGGGAATTGTTTTTGGATGTTTGTTCATCACTTGCAAGTGTCTGACAGACATTTTAGTAATTAATTATTTGTTTGCCTCTTTCTATGAGCAACTTAATGCAATCATTAAAAGTCTGGGCAGTTTTCATCAAGTGTATAGATCATGTGATAAACTTTTGGCACCTGACTGAAAAAAGCTGAATCCCCAAAACCAGTTTTTTGAGTCAAGTATTCACAAATATGATTTCAAAATCTACTTCCCATGAATATTAAAATTGGATATTCATTGTTCCCATAGACAGTCTTCTCAATTAACATATTCACTAGAATATTTATGGAAACATACACAAAAAGAGTATGAACAGCATCAAAGTGAATCCATTTAAATACTAAGATGAATATTTGCAGCCTTCTTTCAATTTATTTTATTGTATTTTATGAGGTGTTTGCCCAACTCTGGCTTCCATCATGTGTCTACAGCTGACTCTGATTGAAATGAATTGTCAGGGAATGATAGTTGCCCAACACTGGAGTGAATAGACAACAATCAAGGAAAGCAAGTCCGAGGAAAGAAGGCAGGCTCTGTTTTTTAAAATGCTACCCGAGCAGTTAAAAGAAACCAAAGTCAACTGCTCTCTCAGACTCCCTACAGGATCTCACACAACTTCTCAAATTTTCATCTTAAGGTTACATTACTGGCTCTCTCTTTCCTGGGAAATATGTTCTACACAGGAACCCTACACACATACTTTAGGCTTTCAGCCTCAAGTGCATCCACCACACTGGGCTTGGTAACTGAAGTGTATTTTCATCCTGTCAAAATGGGGGTGACTGTAAATCTGCTGAGGTCACAGAGCCACAGTGCAGTATTTTTTTTAATTTATTTTATTTTTTTCTTTTTTTTTTTCTTTTTTTTNCAAATTACCGTTCCAAATCTCCATTTTACATGACCTTCACGGTAAGGGGGATAGAAAACTGCTGCATATAGCTTGGAAAATTAAGCTATTTATGGAGCTACCACTGGTTAGCAAAACTGCTATTTTCTTTCTAATGAAAATTCATCATGTATTATTTGATTATTTCCTCTTCCCTGTTTTAAATGCACTCAATGCATTTTGTCTTTTGAATATAATCTAAGAATGTTGGAACAATTAGCTTTTTCATTCAAAGTGACAGATAACTGATATCACGCTGTGGTTTTGCATTATTAAAAACAACAGTAACCAGGTTCATTTAAAGGCTATACAATATTCAATATCATCTTTAATATTCGCTTCATAACCTTAGCAGACATTTATACATGACTAATGAAGCTTTTAGTAGCTACTGCTGTCACAGCTTGAGTAACACCACCTCCAATGAATATTCTAAGGGAAGGGTCTTACTGGAAGCGTCTGAGTGACAACAGTGAAGTAGCAGGCTGCCATGTACTTTCTGACAAGAGAACAAAATCCAAAATAAAAAAAAAATTCCGTCTTAAGGAACTTGAAACTATTTAAAAAGCAGTAAGGCATATTTTATATTACAAATTCACAAACAAAGCTTTTAAAAGGTTTCTAATGTGACCCCACTCCCATGCTATGGCAAATGAGTAACTTAAGTTCTTAAGACATAAACACATGGATGAGTAATGTAATTCCTAATTACCTCAAGAATATATGAGGCAGACACAGTACTACAGATGTCATACCAGAGGATTTGAGTTTAGAACCCTGAAACATACAAACAAAGAAAAAAATTGCAGAAGAATAAAAAAAATCTCCACAAAAATTTTTGCTTTGACAACACAGGTAGGCCAACCTTTAAACTTAGTGAATAAAAGACCACGGTGATTTTACTACTACATGTAGGTATCTTCAAACAGAAACATTCACAGGCCTGGCAGGGCAATTGGATTCACCAAAGGTAAATCATGCTTGACCAACCTGACTGCTTCCTGTGATGAAATGACTATGAATACATGACCAGTTGATGCAACTCCCTTGAATTTAAGCACAGTATCCCTGTATCCAAGCTGGGATTTTACTGTGTATATGGGTGGACTACAAGATGTGTGAAAAACTATCCAGAATGTTGGGCTCAAAGGGAGATAGTACTCATTCCTGGTGTGTCTGGAAGTCTATATATTCTCAATCCTTGGAGGTTTTCAAGACGCTGTTGAATAATAGCCTAAAAAATCTTGCCTGATTCCAATATCCACACTCATCTGAGCAGGAGTTTAATGAGAGAATTCCTGAGGTCCTTTGCACACTGAATAATTAAATGAGTTTACGAAGATACCAGGTATTGATGACTTCTTTAATTTGGTGGAGAAAAGTCTAACAAGAATCATTTACTCAAATCTAAAACCAGATGTACTGAAAAGAAAATTTCTAGCCCTGTAATTAACAAAAGAAACAAGAGCCAGGAGGCAGAGAGGACTCTACATTTCTGATGGTTTAAAATCAATTGCTGTGAGGCAATTTGTATTCAGTTAGAGAATCACAGAATGATACAATCCTTTATGATGAAAAAGGCCTTTAAGATCATTGAGTCCATCCATTAGCCCAGCGCTGCCATGTCCACCACTAAACCATGTCCCTAAGTGCCAAATATACACATCTTTTAAACATCTTCAGGGATGGTCACCCAACCACTTTCCTGGGGAGCCTGTTCCAATGTTTGTCAACCATTTCTATGAAGAAATTTTTCCCAATATCCAATCTAAACCTCCTGTGGTGTAACTTGAGGCCATTTCCTCTTGTTCGATTGGTTATTACTTGGGAGCAGAAAGCCACCCCATCTCACTACAACCTCCACAGAGAGCTCAAAGAATAAATTGTGAGAACCACTGTGAAGAAAAAAAAACACGAAGTCATGTAAAAAAACAAAATGGCATTAACTTTTTTTCCATAACACCTACAAGTTAAGGAAAACACTAGCTATTATTCGGTTAAATAAATATCTAACCGACCTCAGTTTTTAACCAACAAAGATTAAATAATCCCCATCCGAAATTAAGAAAAAAGAAAACAGATACAGAAAAATAACCAGAAGAGTTACTAACTGTATATAATTTCCAGTCCTTTTCCAGTGCAAGGCTTTGTAATAGGTAATCGGCTTTGTTCCCTGGTTTGCATTTAAGATTAATTCACAGTGAGAGCTTTAAGTCACTTCAAATACCCTGTAGCAGCAAATTTCAAGATTTGTATTGAGTTCTCTGTAAAAACAAAGGATTCTATTCACAGAGGAATTTAAAACACCATAGCATTATCAATTGTGGACACAATTAATTAAAATAGTCATTACGACAAAGCAGCATAATATTCTTCTAAAAGCAAAAAGGTGAGGAGGCCTGCATTTGCTCAGCTTTTAAAAATCAAACAAAATCAGTACTGTTCTGCCTGCTAGATCATTATTTTTAAATATGCAGCTAGCACCCCTTGTATTTCCAATTTAACATGAATCCCATTCCAGAATGAACTCATGGAGTTACTGCACATTAAGGTAAAATTTTAAGTACTTGAATAGATTTGCATAAACAAATATTTGTACATGGCATATAATTAATTCAGAATTGTATGCAACACAGGCTGGAAATCTTCACATGTTCATACTTGTAATGTAACATGGAAACTGATTTTGTTTCCAAACACAGACAGATTTGTCAGCCAAGGATACATGAAAGAAACATGACATTTTAAACAATGTCTTTTTAAAATTATCAGACTGTAAACTAGTGACTGAAAAGTTTGACAAGATGGAACACCTCTCCTCATGCTAAGGCAACTACAAAGGCTGAATGACATTTTTTTACTCTTGCTAAAGTAGCATACCTCTAGCCCAACATAAAATGCTTTACCTCCACAATAAACAAGGCAAACAAACAAAAAAGCTACAAAGTAGCAAAAAACAGGAGAGCCAGAATCTTTGAACCTCACCTAACTGAAGTATTACTGCTGAACGTCTGTAAAGCCAGAAAAAAACTTCATCAGACAGCCAATTTAAAAGACAAAGTAGTGATTATTTCAAGTCTTGTTATAAAAAGTGCTCATTACATAGCTGCAAGTCAATGTACCTATAAACTGGAGGATTTCCACCTGAAAATAGAAGGTGACAAAAAGATATTCCATCTAAAACAATCCACTGACAGTCAGATGGATAGGGATCCAAACTATTTTTATGTAAAGAAACCTTATACAGATATTCATTGATTTTCTGTGTTTGGTATATCTGAAATTAGGTGTTAAAAATCTTACGGGGCACAGGATAGACCAACTTTTAAAAATTAGAAAATACAGAGAAAAAATTAGTAAACTGGGCAGAGGGGCAGTTGTTGCACTTTTTCAAAGTTCAAAGACAAGTGGAAAACCAAGTAATTGTGGCCAGTAATTAACTCAGCATCCTCAGCAGTGAGAACATGGTAAAGAAGGCCCTTTGTTGAAATCTGCACCTTGGGAACTATTTCATATGCAAGCCAAACGAGATTTATTTAAATAAAATCAATGATCTACATTTGTCTGCCCAGCTACAAATCATTCAACACCCCACCATCCCCCTCAGCCATTATTCTTCTCCTACCTTCAAAACTCCCAGCAAACAGATAAATCCACGTAATGGCTGGGACAAAAAGGATGGTCAGAGAGGCAGCCAGGAATTTCCGTCGCCCTCTGCAGATCCCCAGCATTCTCTCAGGAGTGCAGAATCTCAACCCAATGCTGTTCCTATGTCGGAAGCAAATAGTCCACAGCCTCCCACATATTACTCCCTGAAAAGGAAAGGAAAAAATATTTCAACAGCTTATCACTCTACAGAAAGTTATAGACTATGCCAGTGTTCCAAAAGAGTTAAAAGAACAGGCCTCAAAAAAGGGCTACTGCAATTGCAAGGCAGTACGCATTTCAAAATTATCCATGACTACTTAATAATAAAACAAGTTTTTGAAGTCAAATTAAGACAGTAAGTCAATAAAGCACATCATATCACCTAAATACACCCTAATCTCCATCTTACCAAGAGATGTCAGCTTTATTTGTGGTTTTGTCCTCATTTTACTCTACAGGAACTCTGATATCTTTGATGCCCATGTGTGCTGGGGTCCCAAAGCAGGTAAGAGAAAGCCATCCGCATTCCTTCACCAGCTCCCAAAAAGCAGAAGTCACACCACTGAATCAGTGATGTGTCTGCAGTTGGTCATGAACTCAAGAGAGTGAACCCAAAAAAGGAAAGCTGAAGTTTGGGGGGTAGAGGGATGTTACTGAAATTACCCACTTTGCATGTCAAAAAGCAGTGCTGATGAACTGCTGTGTAAAAGGTGAAAAGAGAAAGTGCAAAAGGAGCTTTAGACTATATGCCTTGAGAAAAATGGATTCTGCTGAATAACATGGTTTTTATTAGGAAAAAAATAATTCTGATCCAAATTTGAAATAATTGTTCTGCATTTCAGAGGAGCCAAGAAAAAATATATGATGATTTTTATTCACAGGAAAATGAGTATTCCCATACCAGTGCTGGCATGCAGAGCATAAAAATAATGTTTCATATTGATAGCAGGTTTTTTTGAAAGGGAAGGAAAGGCTAGTAGTAGACGAGTTAGAAAAGGGAAGAGAAGTATTAAGTCCATGCAAATCTACTTCAGGTTTTGGGTGAAAGGGCTTGTTTTTCAATTCTAAGAATAGAAGTGGTCTACAAGAATGATAGGGAAAGAAACGCAGACTCTGGTAGTACAAGGTGTTTACTAACAGTGCCCTTTGACTTATGCTTTAACTAGCAGTAGAGCTGATATTAAGCAATGAAAGCATTTCTACAGTGACATGTTAACAATGGCTGGTGTGTGTCTTGAGAGTGTCTTAACTCTACAACTCCATCTATATTGCAGTAAAAATCAATTCTAAAATTAAATTACAGCAAAAATGAGACTGCAGACAAGAGAAATAGGTTCAGACAAAAATCTCTGGTGCTGGAGATACCTGGCTGCAGTAATCAGGCAAACTTACAGCTGTTCCTTGAACATTCAATAGAGCCCACTTTACTACACTACAGTTTAAGAGCCATGATAGTACGCTGACCTTGAAACTGATAAAATGGAGTACAATTTGTCCAGAGCCGGCATAAAAAGCATTCCATTGTGTCAGCTTTTCAAGGCAATGAATGCCTCACCACAGAGATTTTGCACAAAAAATGTGGGCAGAATTAATACTACAACTGTGGTATTAGAGTCACTCTGTGTTAGACAGAGACACACATTTGGTAGATAAATTGTGGAGAACTCTTATCTTTATTCACTGTATTTGGATAATGATTACATTTCATTTCCTTATAGCACATAGCTTGTACAACTTCTCTGAAGAGAGTCCTTTACATGCCTACTTAAAAAAACACTTTTGCAGTCTTCTGTCTTTATAAGCATGTATACTATAAAATGCACAGAATCACTCATTTTTAAGTAGGAATGCTTTTTTCTTTTTTTTTTTTTTTCCCATAAATGTACTGGCATGCACCACTGACATCAGTCTGTGCATAGAAAAATAAACCTCTGAAAATGTAAACTCCCAAGCACAGTCACTGGCAAACAGCCACATCTTACACTGAAACACACACTGGCTGGATACTGCTCCTATCAATGACACCTGTAAAAATTACAGGTAACAAAGTAAGAGTCAACACCACGTTTCTGAAATCACCCTGTTACAAGTTTGCTGATACAAGTTTCCAGGGCAATGACATACAGACTCTAAAGTCTAGAGTTACAGTGCTGCTAGTGGATTTATTCATCCTGGGGTGGCATATTTAAGAAATCATTTGATTTTTCCTATATATTCTTTTAAATATCCATGTAAGTTAAGTTTCTGAACAGGTTGATAAGGAGGATGGAATCCAGCTTTTCTCCCCTACGAATGTAAAGTACTCTAACAAATCAAAAAGGTAACATGCACAACATTGAACTCCCAGTTCAGCTGTGAAGGAAAGACAGGAATGTGGCAAATTCAGTTTTCTACAAATTGTCATCGTTCAGACAAAACAACCAAATCATTTTGCACATTCATGCGTATCCTTTATCTAACTAGAAAAATATTTGGGAAAATCTTTAACAGACAAGTCAGCTTGTGATAGATCACCCTAGGAAATGTTAAGATACTTCTTTTAATAGTGCTTTGAAACAGCCATAAACTAGTTTAAATTATGTTTCTACTATCTCCCCACCTCCCCAAAGTTGTGAATAGCATCCCTTGTGTCCTAAATATTCATTTTTAGTGTATAAAATCCCAGCACCTGCTGAGTACTTTTATCCGAAGTAGACAATGCATCATGTGCAACTCTTACACAAGCAATTACATAAAACTTCCATGAATGGTAATGAAGATCCTTGGCTTACAGCAAGAGCTTTGACCTCAACCATGTATTCACTATTGGCTTTACTCAGAAACAATGTCACCCAAATATACCGCTGTCAAATAAATTGAAAGACGACACTGCAGCTCTTTTGACTTGGTTTTCCTTTCAACAGGTGCCAGATTGACATCCACCACAGAAAGAAAGGGATTGACAACACTGGCTAGACCAAGGACTGAGCACAAAACACAGTTGCACATTTCTGCCACATGAGCCTGCAAATACCTTTCAGAATTCTCCTACAGTCTCACTGCTCCTCATGCTACAGTCCTACTGAATCAGACTGTCATCTGCCTAAAAGGTCTTAGAAAGCAGTTTCATGGTACAAGCTAAAACTAAGCAACTTCAGATGTGACATTGCTAGGCACATTCATCTTTTCAGTAAAATGGTTCACTTCATTTACACAAAGCCATGCAGTGCTCCTCCTGATAGTTTTCAGTCTGAACAGCTGTGTTAACTAAACATCTGTACTCAGAAATACACAGCATGAAATATATCAGAAACAAAACAAAGGATGAAGGAATAACTGGCCAATTTAACTACAACATCCAGGTGTGATACTCCCATCAAAAAATAGCCAGTGGTTACTCCTTACCTGTTGCCCAATGTTGGTATTTTCAGATCTAACTGACCCACAATGAGCAACTGCAACTTTATTGATATTTATTGGGTTTATCTCAAAGCAAGGGAGACCAAAATTAGACCCAGAGTGAAAGAGAGCGTTTGTGTTTGCAGTTTCAAACACAGTCTCAGCTACACCCCTCCAGACACAATCAGTTCTCCGAATGCATGCATTGCAGGATATTGCTCTACCTTGCTCTTCAATTGTGCTCTAAGAGCATGATATAAATGTATTTTAGAAATCTGATTCAGTAAGTACTACCCACAAAAGCTAGTTGCATTTGCATCATACGCATTGTGTCCTGCTGTCAGTGTGTCAGGTGCTGTACGCTTCTAGGATACACCAGTTCAGGATACACAAAACCTACTGCACAGAAACAGCTCCACAGACTGTGCTGCAACCGCGGGCCAGCTCACCCCTCCGGACTGCTGCTAATAGTGCTCCAAAAGGGTACCAGCCTGGACAGTACCAGTGTGCGGGGTCACAGTGAGAATTATAACAATTTGGGGTTCTCATTACAAAGACTTACTCATGACTTGCTCACCACCTTCTCACCTGACCAGAATGACCTTTCTTACGTTCACATATACTCAAGTATTTCCATTAACTACACTAACTCAACAGAGTAGTTTCTTTGTGCTAAACTGCGGATTATCTCCTCAGCTACACATGAAGCAGCTCTCAACCAGTATGAGCAGCACATATATTAAAGTAAGTAACATAACACTAATCACATTGGTATTCAGTTTCTATATATTTATTTTCTTTAATTACATTATGAGAACTCGACTATGTCAGACATTCAGGAGGAGTTCAGTGAAACAATGGAAGTAATTATGAAAAACAAAAATCAAACACAATTAACTAGATTTAACTGCTCTACCATAAAAAGCTTTTCTAACTGCTTCAAACATTTCCTTGCATATGTTACAGTTAATCTTTTCCCAGTAATCTTCTATTTGTTTTTAGAGCCACTGGAAATAAATATATACAGTTAAAGCTGTTTATATAGCAATCCTGTGCCTTGGCTTTGTTGTGTTTTTTAAATTAATGTTATCTAATTCTTTCTGCTCTTGCAGTCTCTCTGTTCTCTTTCTGCACACTTGTAGTCACAGAGTCAATGAACAATTTCTACTGTAAAGCTTTTCCCTTAGCTCTGTATCAATGTAGCATTCATCCCTTATGGGAGATTTTTCAGATTTTTGACACATTCAAAATATAAAAAAAGTAAAGTAAAAAAGCAGTATCTTATGCAGTATTTTATTGTTGCTTTTTTTAAGATGTTGATAATGAGCGCTTATAATGAGTTTACGCCTTAACAGTCAGATTTTATCTTGCAGCTTTGCAGTCTTCACATTATGGTTGTCACGTGACATTGTAATATTAAAGAGAAGTTTAGTACCATAAAGGCAGGGTGCAGAGTAAACCCAAGATTAGGAAACACAATATGAAAAAAATGAAATGGTAAATCTTCATTTAATTAAACATCTCTCTGTTAATTCTCATTGTTTAAACCCAGACAGCTCAACTAAGTACAACAAAGCCACTCGCTCCTCCCACATTCTTCCAGTGGGATGGGGAGGAGAATCACAAAAGGGGAAAACTCATGGGTTGAGACAAGAACAGCTTAATAATTCAAATGAGGTAAAATATTATTATTATCATCACCATTATTATTACAACAACAACAGTAACTGCAATGAAAAGGACACAGAAACAGGAATAAAACCCAAGAAAAAGCAAGTCATGCACAATACAGCTGCTTATTACTTGCTGACCAGCGCCCAGCCTGTTCCCAAGCAGCAGTCAGCCCCTTCCAGATAACTCTCCCAGTTTATATACTGGGCATGTTGTCATATGGTATGGAATATCTCTGGCCTTTGGGTTAGCTGTCCTGGCCATGCTCCCTCCTGGCTTCTTGCGCAGCTCCTCATTGGCAGAGCATGGGAAACTGAAAAATCCTTTTATTTGAGTAAGTATGACTTAGCAACAACCAAAATATCAGGGTGTTATCAACATTATTCTTATGCTAAATCCAAAACAGAGCACTGTTCCAGCTACTAAGAAGAAAATTAACTCTATTCCAGTCAAAACCAGGATAATTAACGTAGTCCACTTCTCACATTTTTAGAACAGGAACAGCATTTTTGAAAGAAAATGCCATCTCTCATCAACCTCTTCTTCTTCCACCCGGAAGAATTTACTACAGAAACAAATCTAAGGCTCCTTTTGTTCCCACACTTTGAGTTTCCTTGGCATTGGAGAACCTCACCCCAAAATTAAGACTTCTTAATGCTATAGTATCATGACTTCAAAGAAGAGTTAGGACTACACTCAAACTCAGCATCCACCTCACAAGTTCTGCGAAGCCACTTTGTAGTAAAAGATTACAGCAGAGTTTCCAAATGCTACCAAATGTACTCTTTGTCAACTAGTTACAAGTAAGAAGTCCTATCTGTAAGAGAGAAAATAGCCAGTAAATTGACAGCACAAATGAGTTCTGCCTTGGAACAGTGCTAACTGCTCTGAGGGCACACAGGATTGACATCTTTTATACCTTCACTCAGCACGTGCTGTGGCTTAAGGAAAATTCTATTAGTGCCCTGTTAATCAAGGTTTTCTAGAAGGTTCCAGCTGTAAGCAAAACCACCACAGGAACTGAATCTTTCCTGATAGTAGTCACAGACAGAGAGAAGCAAATAAATAACATGCTTTCACATTTTCATTTCCATTTACTCCTTTATGTATGTACATATATATAAACACACACACACACACGCTTTTATGGCATTCTTTTTTCCTTTCAAGCCTACACTTTCATTCAAAAGAATGAAAGCCTGCAACTTCCAAAATTATATATTAAGGAATAAGACAATGTAAGACCAACAGGACAAGAATCTTCTCCTAAGCCTCCACTAAAATGTCACTGTTAATATGAGGGAAAATAAAATGCAATCAGTTGAGAAAAGAGAGAAGCAACAAAATACAATCATGAGAGAAAAATCAACCTTGCCTGTAACATTTATTTGCAACCAAACAATTATACTTACTTTTAAGGCAGCTACTGACCTGTTTTCTCAAGGAATTATCCAATCCCCATCTTTATTCTACTTTCTCAGCTATATGGACAAATAGCATCAGTATTTCCTGACTCCCTAACTTATCTAAGGACTCAGCACAATTCAAAGAAAGTGAAACAGAGCCTGGCTTAGTTTGTGTATGGCAGAATTCTAACAAGACCCTATGTACACATACTAAGAGTACCTCAGAATTTGAGATCTCAATGCCACTGAATAATGAGCATACTGGAGACCATGACCAGCCATCAGTATCACATACCTCTGATACAGGATATTTCAACAGAAAAGCATCTCTCCTTCAGAATCACAGTCTGCAGTCAGGCCACAGCATTATTACATATAAGAATTTCAGACTTATAAAAAGGACAAAGCTCCACACCTTTCCAAATCCAAGCATCCCTACCTAAAGTAGTGGCAGAAGGCAATTAAAAAAAAGGTAACATGCTATCTGTTCCAACCTCGAAGAAAATATCAGTTTATTGGTGCATCACTGCTCTTTCCACCTCTACACCACAGCATCTTTCTACTTCATAGCCAAACAGAGACAAGCCATGGGTTTGGCCATTCACCTTGTGCACATAAACCACACAGAAATGAAAATGTTCTTTAAAACAGGAGTAGGGCACTATGTGCATAATAACCCTTCTCCAGAATTTTTATGCTAATACTTAGCTTCTCAGCTGAAGTTCTTGGATGCTTGTTCAAAAGCAGTGTTTACCTTCATTAGAATCCACTACATATAAAGCAGCTCTAACAAGGAAATTGATTAAAGATTCATTAGAAAGTCTTGCTCAGGAGAGAACAACTATTTTTTGAAACGCTCCTCCCTGACAAAAAAAATCCATCTCTCTATGAAGCAAAGTCCTACTATAAAAAATTTTAAAAAGCACAACAAACCCCCAACTTTTTTTTTACTGCATAGATGTTGAACTACAAGTTAGTTTTACATGGGAACTTATAACATGCTTACATATTTATAGCGTATTTACAGCAGCTACTTACTTGTCATATGGAAATAAAAGCTGGCATCATACTTAGAAATTGATCTTTATTAAATATTTGCATTAAATTAAGCCAATTAAATTTAAAAAAAAAAAAAAGGTGAGAAATGGTGGCTCTCTTCTCAATTCTGACAGTAAGAAGGAAGCAGCTGAGGAATGCATAGACCCCGTGGGTCAAAATTTAGTAGTGCAAGCTGGTATTGAGTAACAGGAAACACCTGGCTGCAGCAATCAGTTAATGGATGGATATAGGTGTTTTAGAAGGACTAGCCAAGAATACCAGAAAGAGGAATTATTCTGTATGTGAGAACAGCTGAAATACATGTAGCTCTCCTTAGGATCATCCCTCTCTACTCAGCAGTGGTGAGAAACACTGGAATGCTGTGTCCAGGTCTGTGCTCCCCAGTGACACAGCCAGAGAGGCTGCAGAGCCTCCATCCTTGGAGACATTCAAAACCCAACTGGCCTCCAGCAACCTCCTTTAGTTGACCTTGCTTTGAGCAAGGTGTTGAAATAGGCAATCTCCAGAGGTCCCTTCCAAATGCAACTCTATGATTCCTGATGCCAAAATTTTGTATCCAGTCATAAAACAAATAGTGGCCATTTAATATAAATACTCATACAGTTTTTCTGCTATGCATGAATGAACAGGCACATAATTGTAGTAGGTGACTCCCT
>VXBB01019290.1:1725-20409 GCA_013399915.1 Illadopsis cleaveri
AGCTGTCTAGGAATTCTCTTGGTTTAACTTCTGTTATTAGTCCAGAGGGGAAACATACCTCTGCTATTCACGGCTGCGTGAAATAAAACCGATAAAAAATAAATTGCTTACCGTTTGGATGCTTTGGTGCTGTCTGGCTGAGGATCGTGCTTTGTAAGGAAAAAAAACCTTCAACCTGCATAAAGGGGTGGGTTTTTGTCCAGCCTGACTTTGAAGAGGTAATTCTTTTCGAGGGGGTTAATTAAGCTATAGGCTCCAAAGCAGCTTCCATAAATTTGTCACCTTACCACCTGTATGATATATGGAACAAGACAGAAGTAGATTTATATTAATGTGAAGCAATGATAGCGGATAACAAAGGATTAATTCAAATTAACACATCCCTAGTATTTTTTCCTGACCCTTCCTTTGCCCTTTTCAAGAGGATTTGGGAAGCAGGAGGGAGACAAGAAGTCCCTTTCCAGCAAACCAATATGAACGACATGATCAGTATCTTCAGCTTGGCTCCTGCTGCACAGTTGTCTACAAAATTCTGAATATAGGAAGAGGAGATATCTTTCTGGGAAGAACAAAATAGGGGATAAAGTCCAAATTCTTTCCCAGAGGGAGGTTTTAGGACACCTGGGAATGTGAACAGAAAATGCTGGTAGAAGAGAATGTGAGGGCTTTGTGCCATTGATTGGTTGATCTACGCCACGTAAATCAAAACCATATTGCTCAGCTCAACACCTCACAGTCCTGCTCTTAAGTGAAAGATTTTATAATATCATATAAAAGAAACAGATTCATATATATTTAAGTGGAATTGAACTGATACTGCTCATAGAGTTTTGGAAATCCAAAATATGGCAGCCTCAGCAAAGCCTCACAGGTCAGGATGGGATTTATATTTAGGAGGTTCTCTGCTCATGAATGTCATGAGAGATGCTCAATTGCAGGAACTTTTGGCAGGGGCCTTTAGTGTAGCTTCAGGAAAGCACAGCAGAGGCAATTTTTTGGTAAAATTTTCCCAGGTAAGAAGGTTCCGTTGGCCCTGGTACCCAACTACAGAAATAGACATCATTAATAAATTAATATGGAAAGGTAATGAAAACAAATATTAGATAAAAATTTTAAAAATAAAACTTGCTTGGCAAAAAGCAAGAAACCTTCACTATTAAGTGGGTGTTATGCCAGTTTTATCAAATTTGTCTTTAATGTTTTGGAGCTTTTCCGTTCAGCAACAGTGGAATAATTAGAGAAAATAAAAGGAGTGTTAATAAATAAAACCAAATAACTTGTACACGTACCTGAACATCTATTATAGTCTACATTAGTTGAGGGTCAGAAGCACCTTGATGTGCACAAGTTCAAGGAACGAAATCCATGTACACATGCCCCACCATAACACAACACAGAAGCAAGTAGGAGGTTTCTTTCCCACAAGAATGTTCCTATCCCAAGTTTGCTTATTTTAAATTATCAATATGATGAGAATTTCACCAGTGTCAGATCTGAGTGACTGTTTCTTGCTCCTTTGATATCAGGCGAGGATGCTCTTCTTCCAAACAGGACTCCTTGCTCTGAGACCTCTGCCTAATTACTTGTCTGCAGCAGTCACTAGAGCACACCATGTAGGCTGTCCACAACGCATTGGTACAGCATTTGGAGAAATCTTTTGTCCATCCACCTTTTCAAGGAAAGGAGGAACATGCTCTTCACTGTGCTGAAGCAATGGAGTAAAACAACAAAAGATGAGTACAAATCTCAAAGATAATCACATTCTTGTAATACCACTGTGAAATACAGAGGCCTCACTGAAGGAAGAGTCAGCAGCTGGTTTGCCCATCAGTACACATGCAGCTCAAAGTACTCTGTCATGCATCCCAACTAAAAAGTATGGTAGGGTATATTTAGGGCCCTCCTCCACAGTGGACGAACAGAGAGAGGAGGGGAGGAGGGGACAAAGTGCATAAGTGTGCAGGGTTTCATTGTTTCTGCTGCTTATGGAACAATTCATTAGTTAGAAAATAAAAATCTATGAAAGAAGTGTCTCATAGTGAACCACAACAGCAAATCATGCTGAGGTCATGCAAACAGGGATTAGAGAGATGCAGAAATGAAGCTCAAATTTTCTGCCATCTGAATCTATATGACTCTTAGTGCTCATACAATACATTAAATGAACAAAAAGATGAGAATTTCAAAGTGCTGTAAAACATTAATTGGTACCAGTAACGAGAGACCTGTATTATTTCCCATGCTTTGGCTTACAGTGTCATTCCTTAGAGTGTGCTGTTTACTGGGGGAAGGCTGACATGTAGTTTTATGGCTGTGCTTAGACTAGGGCATTAGAAAACATGATTTCTGGATGATACTGCATGTATAGCAAATATACAGGCAGGAAACAAACATATCTTCATGCTATGTAAGTTTTAAAATCAAGAGCAGAAATATACTACAGTGAGTATTATCCCATGTGAACTGCTAAGAGAAGCAGCATCAAGTATGATGATCATTTTACTTGAGACAGTTGTTTCAAAGGTGAGGAAGTTAACTTTGATAGGTTCTCAAAGCAATTAAAGTGCAACTCCAGTGACTGGAAAGTGTTGGCAGAAAAAATCTCAGGGGAAAAGAAGGGAAAGTACTACCTAATGTTACATACACGTTTGATTGGTACCTTAGATCTTTTGGGGTATCATGCTCAGAACTGAAGTGGATATATCTGTAAGTTCCCTGTCTTTCACGCAGTAGCCTCCAGCTTTCACAACTGTGCTATCATGTGCAGCTTTTCTCCCACAAAGATTTACTAGCTGTGAAGTTTGCAAAAAGACAGCAAGAATTAATTTTCCCCCATGTTGCTTACTTGTTTTGCTCAGTGAGATTATTTATACAGGAGTCTATCCTCCCATGTGAATAAAAGCAGCAGAATTAGGCTCTGGCAACAGAAACATTTCAAGCTCTCATCACTACACTTGAGTCAGTTTACAAGAACTGAGGATCTGTAAACTTGCTGTGACTGAACTTGTCAAGAAACATCTCCATGGTGTTTTTACAGGGATTATTTTATTTTTAAGTTGATTGATGATTGCATGTTCAATGCAAATGTAATTAAATATAGAAACTGAAATCTTGGTGATGATTTGATAATGGATATTTTTACTGAAATATATGTTCCCCAATGGACATCCAAGTTGCCAGGAGATCCAGCTGGATTTGCTTATATGTCTTCAAAACCGAAATGTTAAGGGAGCACCTTAAAATTAGCCGAGAATTTTAGAGGAACGTATGGCAATGGCACAGTTACAAATAAAAAGCACAGAGATCGTATATCTGAAAATAACTGGTGAGGAGTTGTAAGGAAATTGGCACATCTTGTAAGCAATTGTCAAATGTTTTGGGGGACAGGAAAGGAGAGAAAAAAGGAAAAGAGAAAAGACAAAATACCCCTTCTTTGCAGCACAGTATGTTGCCCTTGCAGGAAAATGCCTTCTGCCAATAGGGTAATTTTCAGAGGTGCTTATGAACCAAATTGCTGATTGTCTCCAGAGTGAGTAATTATCCCACCTAGGATGCTTTCCTATGAAAACTGCAAACACAATTGAAGTGGCACTAAGATAAATCATACAACAGTGAACAGCAGCATTATTGTGGTGAGGAAATGATGCACAATAAACAAAAGAGTTTCATAAATGTTTACACCACATTTAAGTTTCAAGTTCTTATCATCTTATAGGGACTTCCATAAAGATATAACTTTCATAAAGATCTAAAATCACTATCATTTTGGATAAACATTTTATGAGAAATAGACAAGCCCATTGTTTCCACTCTGTTTCAAGTCACTTAAATAGAGAACTCTTCTTTCTGCTATAGAAACTTAAAACAAACCTGAAATTATTCAGATACTAACAAGAGATTCACAGATTTTGTATAGGGAGGATAATTCTCTGTATCAATTCTGGAACTGAATAATGACAAGGACAAATGTAAAATATTTTTGTCCAGGTAAAGATGGCTGCCTAATTTTTGGAGACAGCAAGGTTGCTTGAAGTACAGTGTGCTAATTTGGTTACAATATGAAACATTGTGCTGATGAAGAAATCGATAACGCCGAATTTATATGTCTGAAGGAAGCATCGTGCACTTGTGTGTCTGGTGCAGCAAAAGCAGCATTTGAGAGATGAGACAAGTTAACTTCTCCGGACTCTGGAGGCAGATTTCCATATGTTCCATGTTCCCACATTTTTATATGTGTGACTTTATTCCTCTTCTCAGATCAGTCACTCAAAAACCATGAACCAGCAACAGTTATTACCCCATCACTATCCGGTATAGATATTTGGGCAGGATTATGGACATGTTTATTATTTTACCTGAGAATGAGACTGTCAGTGCTAAGATACTCCAGCTGGCTCTAATTTAACTGCCTACATATTCAGCGACATGGCAGTTGTGTACTTTTTCTCTTTTATGGGTACTTATGAACAGACTTTTTCATGGTAGTTCCCTTCTTTCCTATCAGTTAGCAGTGGTTTATTTCATACAATTTCCAGAGCAAAGATGCTTTCCTTTTTTATTTTTTTTTCCTCAGCTTGGGAATATTATGAATGCTACCAAACAATGTCTCACAAATGACTACATTTCCTTAACTCTTTAGAACTTTCACCTTCATGCCTGACAAGCATAAAAACCTGATTTTAGTTACTGAAGTCCCACCAGCCATTTGTTGCCATCTCTTCAAAGAGAGCTATTCTTCTTTGAACCATATTACCAGATCATGCAAGTAATAATATCTGGTTTAGTGCAATATCAGTTAATTTAATTGAAGGGACCTTCAAGAATATTTTATTACTGAAGCACTGAAGAAGAGACAACAACATTTTCTGGCCTGAGCCAAGATGTGCAGAAGTTATTTCAGCATGTGGAATAGCAAAGAATGGTTGCTACATGGTGAGAATTTGAAGAGCAGTTGTTTTTAAAGTGGTTGTGTGTGCAAAACACAAACCTTTCTCAGCTGCTGTTCTGTGAATGTGAAACTTGTTCCCTGCAGTGCTTTGAATCATGATGAATTTCAGAGACATGCAGAAGAAAATTTAAATCACCCTTATTGAGCCATCCGTGCTTTCATTAAGAGCAAAGACTAAAACCATACAAAACTGCAGACCAAAGAGAGGTGACCTATAGAATGTAAAACAAGACATAAAGAGAAAAAGTTTATGGATACCTTTGGGTTACAGTTCTATATTTTGTTGCCGGTGGACTAGAAGCCAGACATGAGCTGTTAATGTGTGTTTGCAACCCAGAACCTGCCATTTGCTGGGCTGAATCCAAAGCCCCGTGGGCAGCAGGGCAGGGAGGGGATTCTGCCCCTCTGCCCCGCTCTGCTGAGACCCCACCTGCAGGGCTGCATCCAGCTCTGGGCTCCCAGCACAGCAAGGACAGGGACCTGCTGGAGCCAGGCCAGAGGAGGCACCAAGGGGATCAGAGGGATGGAGCAGCTCTGCTGTGAGGAAAGGCTGAGAGAATTGGGATTGTTCAGCCTGGAAAAGAGAAGGTTTTGTTGTGAGCGAGCTGTGGCCTTACAGTCTCTGAAAGGAGCCCACAGGAAAGATGGAGACTAATTACAAGGGTCTGGAGTGACAGAACAAGGTGTGATTGCTTTGAATTGAAAGAAAGCAGGTTTAGACTAGATAGGAGGAAGAAATTCTTGACTGTGAGGGTAGTGAAGCACTGGAATAGGTTGTGGGTGCCCACCCTTGAAGTGTGCAAAGTTTAGTGCAATGGGGCTCTGAGCAACCTGGTCTAATGGAAGGTGTCACCATGGCAGGAGGGCTGGAATGAGATGATCTTTAAGGTCCCTTCCAACCTACGCCATTCTATGATTTTATGATTCTGTGATTCTATGAAATGTGCTGTACATTTTAAGTACTGCTCAGATTAGAATATCTGGGATTCAGAGCTATCTGACTACCAAACATCATTTTCCCATTTTCATTGGAATTGGGTAATTGCTGACTTATATGTGATACAGGTAAGCAAGGACTGCCAACACTCAGTGAAACCTTTATGGAGGACCTAGAAATACATCTTTTTATTTATACACATTAATAAGCCTGAGGGGAAGGGAACACATAATTTTGAGTTTATTCTTTTGTCCAAGTGATAAAAGAACCATCCAATTGCCCACATCCCCATTTCTCAAAATGATCATGATGAAAGTGCTTAGCTGTGATTTCAAGAAGAGATCAACCAATAACTAATAATAGAAAATAAAAAAATGGGGTTTAGCACAAGATTTTTATGAAAGCATGTGATATAAACCCCATAATTTATACCCACACTTATCTTTTAATTCAATTTCAGACCTACAACTTCAGAAGCTCTTATTCACACGGAGACATCTGTTGCTTTAATGAGATATTCTGAGCTCTTGACATCTTCAAGCATATTGATACAAGTGGTTTCAAAGGTTAACTGTGTTGGTTACACAACATTTTCTTTCATTAATTTTACATCTGATGAGTTTTGAAAGATTAGAGTGCTCGGTTTGGTTTCTCTACTTGCTGTATTTCAAGAGTAAGCATTCTCTTATATCTTTTCTAAGTGAGGTGATCCCAATTTACTAATCTCACCTCCTTTTCTTCCTGACTTTGTAACATGTTTTTTTTCATTCTCCTTCTATATCTGTTATAAATCTTAGTAAGGTGAGGACTTAAGCAGACTACTACATATGAGAATGAACTTCTGATTTATAGTGATTTATTTTTACACCCGGTAGTAATGTTTTGGGTTTTTTTTAAGAACTGCCATAGGCACCTTTCAAATGACTTTAAAACCAGATTGCAATACCACACATCTACCATAACTTAAGAAAAAATATAAATTGTCTTTGTGTAAAAATTTGAAACTTACAACGTCCTTAAGTACATCAGAAAATTCCTTTTCCCTTGCTTGCTTGTTCAGATTTTCAAAGTAAATAATGAATGTTTTCTAATAAATAATGATTGAGTTGGCAAATGTTAGGGTGTTAAGAAATTTGTCTTAAAAGTAGGGAAAAAATATTGCATTTTTAAGCAAATCTATGTGATCCAAAGTACATAGATATGTAAAATAGGATTTTTCTTTGGAGATGCATACTTTTTCCAGACTTTTTCAGCCATTCAAGATTTAATTTTTTTATTACCTAGATTAACAGAGTCGGTATACCAAGAGCAGCAGTTATGGTGCAGTAAATCTTGTAGGGCACTAACAATTTTTTGCTCAAGGAAAAGCTTACTTAAAAGATATCTAATTTAAAACAGGGAAGAAAACAACCAGTACTTACATACGTTGCTGAAAAATGTACTGAAATCACGCTTATCTATAATAATAATAATGGTTATGTTCGCAACACACTTCCTTATGCCTTTTTTAATTAAATTTCCTCTGTGTAGATGTAGTTACAGTTAAATAACAAGGAGTGAAAAATACATTTTGAAAGAGAATTTTTACACCAACTTTAACAGAAGTGAAATTTGAACACATTTTTTAAATTGCATGTATAATTTATTTGAAGTGTTTGTTTGGGAGCAGTGGCATTTGGGATACTTATTACACAAAGAAACCTTTTCAATAGATCTAAGTGCAACAAGCTGAAAACTCGAGAAAATCTATCTGGAAAATAGTCATTAAAATATATGGAAGCCTAACATTTCCTGCCTTTTTATGGGAGCAGACCTCACCTTCTCAGAGCCTGAGAAAGAATGAAGATCTCTTTCTACTGAAGTAGTGGTAAATGAGACAATCAAAGACAGATTTTCCAGATGATTCAATTCCTGTTCTCAGGCAAACATGATGACCATGCATGTATTCAGGCTCTTTACACTTGGACAATCCCACAATGGGAGTTATGCCCCAGAACAGCTGGAAGCACAGTAAATGAGGTCAATTCTCAGACATAATTTCAGGTCATCCTTCCAGCAATTTCTTTAGACCCAGCTTTTAACAATATTTTCAAAATTATCTCTCTCTTACAGCTTTATGAGTAAAGGCCTCTGAGTTCTAGATACATTCTTTGGAAACAAAACAAAAAAAATTTAAAAATCTCACATTTGCCAAGGATGAAGCAAGATACCACAGAATATTTACATTACTGCAGAAGAAGCAAGATTATCAGGGAAAATAAGCTAAGAGATGCTTTTTCTGCAACAACTGTGCCAATAACACTGATGAAATCATCAGTTATGTTTTTGACAAGCAAGAGAAATCAGTGTACTGAATGTAGTGCTGTGCTGACTTGTACTTCATAGGAAAAAAATAAAGGGTGGAGGGAAGGATCAATACTTTTTAGAAGGAGAGTTATAAAGGAAAATATTGCATAAGGGAGTAATAAAAATACTATTTTTTTTTTCTTCAGGATTTTCTGTTTGTTTCTTACTTTTAAGAATTCAGCAGAACATAACCGAAACTGATTTAGGACTGGATTTCTCCCTCTGCTCACAGAATTATAGTGGAACAAGATGTATTGAGGAGGTTTGGAAACACAGAGGAGAATCTCTGTGGCATCGTCCACTTTGGACCCAGGGGACTTACTGAAGTAAAATGATGTTTTGTCTTGGGAATATCCATGTTGGTGGAAAAGATGGTAAATGAGACAGATTTGGAGCACTGGATTCCCAAGAACAAAAGAAAGAGAGAGGAGCTGGAGTAAGTCCAGCACAGGGCAACAAGGGTGATTAAGGCCTTGGAGCACCTGATAAACAAGGGGAGCATGAGAAGACTCTGAGGATTCAGCCTGGAAAGAGAATGTTCAGGGGAGATTTTATCAGTGTGTAAGAAGATGTGATGGAGGACAGGAAAGAAGATGAAGCCAGAATCTTGTCAGCACTGTCCAGTAACAGGGCAAAAGATAAAAAGAATTCTTTAGATCTTTTAGTCTATTTTCCTTTCTCTCACCATCCTGGCTGCCTCAAGAACTTTTCCTCCTATTGAGTGACTTCCATGATGCCAGAGATAGCAGCCAGAGAGAGGGTTAAGAGGTGTTCTGGTTTTTCATTTATGTTAATTGCCAACTAAATTTCTACTTGAAAACATTAGACAAGGGAAACATGAAAGTATTTCATCTCATTTCATATTTTTTTCTTCCTAATAGCATCCTTGTTGTGAAATTTCAAACAGTCATAAAAAATTATCAGTATGAACCCTTGAATTGCATTTTTTATGCATAGTGAATTTAAATAATAATAGTAATTATTAATAAGCTCCAGGAAAACTTGAAATTATTAAAAAAAAGGAAGTAAAGGACTGGTAAAGAAGAACAAATGACTCTTTGATTTAGGCAAATCATACTATGTATTTGACATGCCACTTCACCCTCAACTCAGACTGTCTATAGCTCTGGTAGTAAAATAAGTTTGTGAGAGCCTTGTGGAAAGTTATGAGATATCAGAACCTCTATCCAATAAATTTTGTTTGTTCTTGTGAGATGTCTATAACCAAAGTTGTTGGTTCAGCTCACTTTTAGGGGTAGGGTCATCAGCCTTATCTGTGTTATATATGTTACTGCACAAAAAAAACTCTTTTCAGCATGATTCTTTAATAAAAGCTAATAGACACTCTCTGGTTTGACCCTTGCTATCCATACCTTATTCTATTTTCCTTAATTCTATGTATTATTCTTCTAGTTTCTCTCTTTTTTTTTTTTTTTAACTAAAATTTGTTAGTTGTTCTCGTAGTATTTTCTTTATAGTCGCTATTATAATTCTGTTGCCTTAACATCCTTAGATACACATAAAAATGTAGTTTATCTACTATATATGATTGCGGACTGTGTTTGCTCTCCATTTTTATATTACTGCAGATTATATTTTGGCCAGACTTTCACATTAGCTGGGCACTCAAAATATTGTTCTGCCTCAAATTATCATCCATGGTGCTAACATGGCTACTGAACTGGAGTATGCTCTTTTAAAAATCTTTCTGATGGCCTGAGGCTGTGGGAAGTTTGTGTTTATTCTCCTTTACAAGAGCAGACAGGCAGCTTTGGCAACAGACACATGTGGAAGGTGTCGTGGTGATGCACAGGACATCTCCAGTTCACCTGCTGGGACAGACCTTCAGCACAAGAAAAGACAAAAAGGGTTCTAAAAAACTTAATTGGCCACAGTGTTAACATTTTTCAAGGTGTTTCAATAAATATTTCAACTTTATTTGCCAAAGCCTCGTTAATATTACATATGACTTCAAGCCAAACTTTCTATTTCTCACATGACATTTTTTTATATTGTCTCAAAAATGACAAACCTGGCAGTAATATATAGTACAGTGACACGCAACCCTTCCTGAATATTTCGTTGCCCTTCCTTTCAGCATTTCTGCTTGGGAGTCCTTGAATCACAGAATGGCTGGGGTTGGAAGGGAATGTTAAAAATCCTCTCATTTCCGCACCCCTCTCATGGGCATGGACACCACTCACTAGACCAGGTTGCTCTGAGCTCCATGCAATCTGTGCTGGGACACTGTCAAAGATGGGGCATCCACAGCTTCTCTGGAAAACCTCTTCCAGTGCCTCATCACCCTTTAATTTTTAAATGTCTAGTCTAGGTCTACTCTATTTAATTTTGAAGCTTGTTTTTTTTCCCCTTGTTTTGTCACTACTTGATGGAATTATTTTGGATCAGTGTTTTGATTGTTGTCTAAATGGGATTTAAAAATAAATATCTGGATTTTTCTTTCTGTGATCAAATAAAACCTCCTGTAGTTGTTCAGTGTGATTTCAAACATTTTTCATATTCTCAGTGATTAAGATCTGCACAGTTAAGAAGATGCCTTTTCCTAGATAACCCTTTCTCTGAGCAGTCATTCTATGAGGATTCCTCAATCCTTAAGACCCTTTTGAAGACAAAGAGAGAAATCCAAGCAGATACTCTCCTTTTTTTGTCTTTTTACTTTGGTGTTTAAAATGATTTGTGTAATCAGTTGAAGTGTGAAGTTGCACATCTATAGTTTTATAGCTATACCACCTTAAACACTAAAATGACAGAATATCAGCATTATAAAAGAGAAAAACTACTAATCTAGAAAACAGAGTATTTTCACAAAGATATAAAAGTAAATAGAGAGTCAAGGTCTTGAACAAACTAAGTTTTTCATAGGCTCAGAACAGCTGCAATATTTTCACTGAAGGGACTACAGTTCAATTAAAGCAAGTATTTCACTTCCCTCTGTATTCTACCAGTTATCTAGTGAGAGGCCAATGACTCTTCAGTGACTGAGTATAAATACTCACTGTCCCAGTGTTTGAAAAGGCTCTGCCAGGAGAGGAGATTCACTTCTCCGTGAAGACTAACAGATGGACGTTCATACTTAGGAAGCAGATATCCTTGAACATCTAACCAAGGAAATGAGTTTTGCATTTGATTCTAATTGTTGATGACTGTTTTATGAGTTTTAGTCCTGGAATACAGAGTGCCACAGTCTAGATCTTGTTCATCAGATAATTCTCCTTACTGTTTTTTTGATTGTTTCTAGCTTGGACAATGGCATTGGGATTTGCCTGAAATGCAGTTCCAGATACTGGAAGTCATATATCAGGTAGGTTACAGGGGCCTTCTGGAGGTCATGTTGTCTTCCCTTTTCTACTTAAAAAGGGATAATTTTGAAGTTAAATTAGATTACTCAGAGTTTTATGAAGGTCACAGAATGCTGGCCATATTCCTGAGTAGCAAATACAAGAAAGTGGTTCAATGAATTTTATTCAGTATAGAATACAGAAAAGCTGCTGTGCTCTGCATTAGGTGGAAGCATTTTGAAGGTTTTTCTGGTTTTTTCCTAATTCTTTCAAAAATGTAGAAACATCTAAAATATTTTTTAATGTAGGGACATTGTAATTTTTACAGCAGAACAGAAAATTTTTCCCTTTAATTCTTCTATTTCTGAACCAATGTCCAACTAAATGGATGGCTCAAAAAAACCCCCTCCAAACCAGCAGTAGATAAACTGACAGACATCTAATATTAAAAAAAAAAAAAGAAAAATATGATAATTGGAGATATTTTTGTTTACACAAAAGATTCATTAATTTTAAAAATCTTCTTAAATTTTCATCTTTAGCAAAACTTTATGCCAACTAGTTTTAGAAAATTGTGCAAGAAAGAATTGTCTTTATCATTCATTATTCTACAACCTTCAAAAGTTATCATAGTGTCATTTATACTGACTTCCTTCAAAATGTGTGTATTACACAATACCATAACAGTATATTTTCTGTTGTCCAAAAGTATCTGCAGCTGTAAACTGGTCTATGAAGAATTAAATGTATGTTTAATGATGAAATAGTCCTATCTAAACCAAAGAGAAATGTTAACAGTGATTACCTAATTATTAAGTAAAGATTACTTAGAGGTAAGCTGGGGGAGCAATAGTTTAGAAAACAGAATGACCAAGCACTCCAGAGTTCTGGTCAAAGAAGAAATTTCATTCTTTTGTTTCATTGAGTGCTAGAATACAGCATTCTCCTCAGTTTCAAATACCACAAGGTGAAATAATTTGTTATAGTCTGCTTCTGCTTTCATCTACTGCACAAGAGGGACACTGGACACTATTTCTGATGAAAAACAAAGAAAAAAGAAATTCACAGGACATCGGTACAGTAATATCCACATTCATATCCACAGAGAGGAATTCTTGAGATCAAAAGATATCTTGACAGTAGCTTCAACTGGATGAAATTTGACATATTTGAGGTAATGGTGTATTATTATCAGTCTTTTTCTATTTATTCTTTTTTCATAATTTTAAGTCTTAAACTTCATGTCTGTCCTCATCTGTAAGTTTCTGATTCTTGCTGCCATTCTAAAACTGCTATTTTTTTTTGTGTCTCATGCAAGTATAGACACTTTTTTTCACAATCAGTCTTTGTTATCTTTATGAATGAATTCTTTAATGATACGAATATCTACTATCACAGCAAATTGCTTTTTTCAACTATACAACGAGAGTCTGATTTTTTATTCAAGTTGCAACTAAGTCTGAGGCTATTTTTTTTATTCTTTAAAGGAGAAAAACATTTTTGGTAACTGACAAATTAAAGAGGGAGAAAGTAAAACAATTAGCAAATGTTTTGCTTATGATTAGCTTTGCCCAAAACCATTGACTTAAGAATAATATTTCACTGTAAAAGACATAAAATTGAAATAACAACAGTTCATTTCAATGAAAAATATCCATTAGAACCCTTACATCTGTAAAAAAAATATAATATACACACATTGGCCAAAAAAATTCATATTGGCCTATGGAAAAGCTGGAATCAACACTAAATGCTTGTGTCTGACTTGTCAAATGGTCCATTTACCTACTGATATTTGTGCAAATGGGTGCTTATCTAAGTTCACAGAATACAAATTAATGTAAAGTTAAAAAAAAAAAAAGTTTGATTTAAAAAAAAATACATATTTATGCAATTAACAAGTTTAGGAGACTTCTGTTTGCCTGTTGTGTTCTGTGATTTGTCCCTTACTATCTTTCTGCTGAGGAATACTCCGATAAAAGTAGTTCTTTTTTGCTTCAACTTCCAGCCTAGAGATTGTGGTTAAATTTACAAGGATAGTTTTATTCTCTGAAGGGAAAGAAACAAGAAGAAAACATAAAATTGCCCATTAAAACCAAATTCCTCTGTTTGTGCCTGGCCTGCTCATCAGGAACTGCATGCCCTTTAATTGAAGTTAACTACCCATACCAGCACATATGTGAGTAACTCTACTGCTCTGCTATATTCCTCTAATCCAGGAGAGTAATGAAACATAAAGCAATAAATTTAATCAAATCCCAGATTTGTGGGGGTGAGAAGGAGAGAAAGAAACTGCTGCAAGATGTTTGGTATTAAATGCCCAAATGAGAAAAGCAGATCTCTGACTGCTGGGTTTGTTTCCAGGAAGGTTCCCTGGTCAATCACTGCAATGTTGTTCTCCCTCACAAATCATTTTGCACCTTGTTTTAAGGACACTTAGGGTATCAGTTATAGGAATGATCTGTTGAATTCCCTGAACTATGTGCTGAATGTTTATTTCTTACAATTATCTTAGGCTTTAAAACACAAACAAAACAAGTGGTTGCCAAAGGCTTGAAAATATTAAAAGCAGCAAAGTGTTCACTGACTGAAAGAGAAACTGCACTCCACGAAGATCACAGGTTTTTTAAATTTCTTTTTGGCAGTAAAAAACCTGAATGGAGGCTGGTGTCAGAAAAACTGGAGTAGTGAGGGGAAGAAAAGACAATGCATTTAGATACTCTTTTGTGTCTGTCTGTTACAGGACAGAATGATTCATTCTGAGTACATATTGTAATAGAATTTCCTTCATACTGTCCTAATTCTCAAAAGGAAGAACATAAATCAAGCATTTTTTCTGAGACTGGTGTACCCTCACTAAACAGTTTTGATCAGAGATGCACATAGAGAAGTTGAGGGATTAGGCTCTCCCTTTTTTATTTTTTTTTTCCTTAAATCAGGAAAGATAATCATAACATGAGAGACACTGGTGCAAACTAACTGGAATTATTATAATATATCTGTTCCTTTAAAACTACCAGATATTAAGATCCATCCTCAAAGAGATACAGTACAAAAAACCCCATTCCTAATTCAAGGATGGGAAAACCTCATCAAGATCAGTGGCCTTGGGGAACACCTGCCCTGGTCTGGCAGGGAATTTGATGGCATGAGATTCTTGCTCAAGAAAAAAACTCAGGCACAATAAGAGGACTTGAACTGTTTTCTACAGCAAAGATCACAATCAGATCTATGCTTAGTGTATAAAGTCTATACTCACGCTAAAACTTAGCTGTGGATTCCATGTGTTAGCTGGGTTTTGATTTATGTTGTCCTTGAAAAGCTGTTAATAGGTTAAGTGAACAAGGGGAAGACTCCAGCATTGGGAAGTATTGGCTGTTTCAGAATGGACATGATTAAAGATTGGTAAGTTCTTTTATCTTTTATATTTTCATATATTCATATGTTCATGAGTTCATATATTTTTTTTCTGTTCCATAGGATCTTGTATTTTTCTTTGGTTTTATAGCAGATATTTTTTATTACAGTTTACCTTTCAAGCTTAGGGGAATATAGCAAGCTAATATAGATGGGAATATGAGGACTAAGCCTTGCAGCTTTTGTTTCTCCCCTTCTTTTTGCAGACTTCACATTCAATTTTTAATGTATTTGCACATGTTTAAGCCTGTGCTATATAAGTATACACCAATGACATTTATTATCTGTGTGCAATTCACATCCTCTGTATGTATCTACAGCTGGGGATAGATACTACAATCCTGCATTGAGGACTCCAGTTCCTATTACTTCAGCTGAATCCAGCTATTCAGTTAGTAGTTAGAAATGATTATTCAGTCAGATACACCACTAAAATTAGATATCTCTTCACAAGAGCATTTGCTTCTCCTTTCCTTGTCATCTTTTCAAAAGGTCTTTGTCTGGAAATGAAAGAGCTGAGTTACATTTTGCTGCTCTGATTCATCCTGAGGTAAAGTTATACTTATGTGGGTTTTGATTAGACTCTTAATCTGTAGGGATGACAAAATCAAGCCTCTATGATATTTGTTAATCATAAACACCTTGTGTCAGGTCTTGTTCCTTTGTTTGGCCTTTGATGTCATGATGTGCCACAGTGAGGCTTTGGCCAGGAGAACACACACAAATGTTAACATAACTTGGTTTTTTTTGCCTTTCCTTCATACTTGCTTCTCTAAAGGACACATTTTAATATAAACAATTTTGAGAGAGCAATATTTATTACAAAAAATGAAAGGCATTGTTCTCAGGCAAATAAAAAAAAAATTATATAACTGAGAAGAGCAGCTAAGATTTGTAAATAAAGTACTTCATATTTGCTCCTTGTACTGTTTCTGATGTGGAGACAGGCATTGATTCCATTACAGCAGGGAAATATGGCTCTCCAAAGATATCACTGAATTGGCAGGAAATAGAATAGTGTTTAATAGTTGGGTAGAACTGGCATTTGTGAATACATGCAGAGATTTGAAGGATCTTACATACTGGGAAAAATCTCCATTGGTTAATAAGTGATTATAAAAGAGCAGAGTGTTGATTCAAATTTGCTGTAGATACCTAAAGAGTCTTTGCTATAAGACACCTTTGGGCACAAAAGTCAGGTCAGGTTGGGTCACTCCTTCACTTGCACTGCTTCTTATAAGTCTTATCCTCCACTTATTCAGTTGGCCTCTCCTATAATAATTCTTATAACCAGCAACTCGAATCATGGCTTACAACAATTTAAAGGTATCTGCATTACAATCTTCACCTCTGGTTCTTTTGACCTGGGTTATACTGTTTAACATTGCAATGCACTCCTCCTCTTGCTCCCAGCCAGGTTAACAACAAAGGGTTCTCGCATAAGTGCAATTTCCATAGCATGCAATTCAGAACCTGGATTGTAACAATTTAAAGACATTTTCATTACCACCTCCACCCCTGTCCCCTTTGGACCAGACCATAGGTTTCAGCATTGGAATGGACTCCTCCCTTTTTCCCCACTTCATCTTGGACTTATCTGGAGACTGCAGTCCCTCAGGGGTGTAGTCGCTCCAAGTGGAGCCTTATCTGCCAGCCAGTCTCTCCAGAGCTACAGCTGCTCTGCAGAGCTGTGACTGGCACAGACACTTGGAGATACACCCACTTTATTGTGCTCCTATTCACAGCCACAGATGTTCCAGGGTGTCCTGTTCATTCAGGTCACCATGCTCTCGACTCCAGTTCATGCTGGAATTCCAACCTGCCCAGTGCAGCAGCACAGCAGCATTTGTGATGGCCTGGCCATTTGCCAGGCAGATGCGTGGCCACTGCTGCTACCAAAATGTTCCCAGAGTGAAATGAGAAGCAGCAGAGCACTACAGCAAACAGCAAAATAAGAACAGAGCCACTAATGAGCACTAGACTGGAATATACGGCAAGGTGAGCAAGCCCCATGGCAGACACTGGAGCCTGTCAATTAAAACCTAGGCAGCAATGACAGCTCTGCATCTGATCTGGCACATTTCAATCAAATCTGTTGTTATCTCAAAATCTTTGAGCTCCTTGTTGTGTGCCAAAAAGGACTGTCTTTAGCCCCAGCCAGCAACTACATCCCAGACAGTCACCTGTTCATTTTCCCCCTGGTGGGATGATAGGGCAGAATCTGTAGAGCAAAAGTGACAAAACTTGTGGCTTGAGAAAAAGGTGGTTTAGTAGGGGAAGGAAAAGTCATGCTTACAAGCGAAACAAGGAATTCATTCTCCACTTCCCAAGGGCAGGCAAGTGTTCAGCTATTCTCAGAAAGGTTTGCTCCTATCACACCTAATGGTGACTTGGGAAAACCAATGCTATCTCTCCATATATACCATTCTCCCTCCAACTTTTATATGCTGAGTGGGACACCATATGGTCTGGGATACCCCACTGGTGACTAGAGTTATCTGCGCTGGTTATGTCCCCTCTCAACTTCTAGTGTACCCCCAGCCTTGACACTGTGCAAACACTGCTCAGCTGTAGCTAAACAGCCCTGTGCCAACAGTTTTGAGCACAATCCTAATCATAAAAGCTAATTTGGAAAGAAAATATCTCTATCCCCATCAAAACAAGTGCAAATACATAGCACGAGAAGCACAAAATCACATTACACAGCACTAAACATAGTCATTAAACATTTTGAAACCAAAAGATCTATATATTACTGCAAGTCTAAACCATACATATTAGTGTAAGGTTGTCAATTTAATTAATGTTTTAGTAAGGTGGTCTCTATTCAGAAACTTTTATATTATAGATATAACCAAAACAAGCATTTTTAGGCATAACTAGGAGAATGTCAATCTGACAACGCTACATATGCCTACAATACAGCCTTGAAATATAATTGTCATCACAAAATTAAAAATTCTTATGTAACAAACATGCACATAAGGGAATGCTACATCAATTATTATTTCTAGATTTTGATCTTTTAATTTATGAAAAAATATATAAACACAACGTATACCTAGAAGACTATCTTGTATTAGATGTGCTATTATACTGAGTATGAGGAAGGTCATAATGCAAAGAGCTTGAAAGAAATGTTATGTATGTGTTCTCCTTCTTTTCTGATAGGTTTGCAAGGTCAAATGGCAAAACGTTTATTAGTCATAGGGGCTACAATCAGTGAATGAAGAGAAAATAATAACTACATTCAAACCTTATTTGTAGGAGAAGCATGTTGTGATAAGCAGACCAGTAAAAATACCAAGAAATCAACTCTCCCTAAAAACCCCAGGGAACAAAATTACATTTCTTACAGCTTGACTAAGATTTCGTATTGATCTCCAAGAAGTGAGTTGGCTTGCTCCAGTGCCTCAGTTTCCTCTAATATAAAAAATTACAGGCATTGCTTAGAATATATTGAGAGCTGTTGTAGAAAAAGTTAATTGAAACTTAGAGCTAGCAGCTTAAAGATTAATAATAGCCAGAGCAGAAAAAGACAGCAGCTTAAACATCAATAGCTAGAGTAGGCAGAGCTTGTAGATTGTGGTATATGAACTGTAACAGCAGTATTCCAACATGCTGAATAACTAACTAGAGAAGCTGACCTGAGGGGATGTGATATTGTATAAGGAGACAACCACTTAGCAACTGCTTAGTAACCAAACAGGAAATAAATCAAATGAAAAAAAAAAAAA
>VXBB01019290.1:20533-42471 GCA_013399915.1 Illadopsis cleaveri
AAGAAAGAAAACAGCAAGGGCACCCTAAACCATGCTATTATTATTGGTACAAAATTTTACATTTGGAGTGGACAACTCAGATTGTGGGGATGTCATTGCCCAGGGATTTTTTTTGTATGGGGTCCCTCTGTGGAAGCACCCAGCTCGAGCTGTAGTGCTATTAATAAATAGTACTTTTTTAAAGGGATCTGTCTTTTGGCTTGTGCAGAAATGTGGAGACAAACCCTATTCGAGTAGCTGGCAAGTGCAATTTCCATAACAGAGCTTAACTCATTAGTTATTATACAGCATATAGGTCTTCACATAAAAGGTATTACTGAAGTGTGAGGGTACCATTTTAATGTAGAAAGAATAAAGTGTGAAACATAAACCACAAAATGCTTCAAGCACAGAAAAGGATGGGGAGTTTATAGAATGAGGCCAAAGGACTGAAAAAATAATTTAGGGAAATGTGAAGCCAAGAATGAAGTATTATTCCTGCAAAAATATTGAGGAAAGTAGTCTCTAGTAGTGGATAGCTCTTTAAGAGACATTAGAGATAAGTTTTTGGTAGAGGTGCCTGCTACCACAGGCTATTTACATGAATTGTTCCTTGAACATTCTTAAAGGAGGAAAAAATGCTGAAGAGAGAACACCAGAGAAATACTTACACCAAATCAGAACAAGAGCAAAAGCCTGAAGGAACATAGCACTAAATGAGGAAAAGAACAGAACAGTTTGAAAAAGGAAACATATCTACAAAAGACACTAAAATCAACAGGACCCAGTACAGAACAGGAGAAACCCAATGTACAAGGTGTGAACCTTCCTAATATGAAGTAATCACTAGAAGAGCCTCAAATAAAACACATCTAAGCCTGCAATCATAAAACGAAAGAAAGATAATGCTGAGTAAAGAAAAAACAAAGGAGAATGAACAACAGCATTGTTTAAGGCTTATCAGGATGGTTTCATGAAATACCTTGGTGGCAAACAGAACAGTTATATATGAGCAAGTGATACATAGGATTTGTCAGAGAAATTTTGGACAGAATGTACAGCCTTCAAAGAAACATTATAAAACCCCTCTTATTACTTGACCACCCAAAGGTGACTTTTATCAAGGCCACCAGGTACTGCAGGAGATATATGTAGTTTAGGAAGATAAAGAGCTATCTGGAGGAATAAAGAAAAGTTACGTGAGAAGAAACAAGCAAAAATGGATGTATGTATCACATGAGGTACTGCAAACACCAGTATAGGGTCCTGCTGTTTTCACTGTGCTTGACAAGAAGAGAAGGATGTTCTATTTAGTCACAAAATATTAAAAGGAAGCAAAATGAATAGTGGCGGAAGACAGGAATTAAAACAGCTTACAAAGCAGTTATACTTAAAATAGCTTGAATAGTTAAACAACTTAAATGCAATAAAAATGCACTTTTTAAAATCCCAGAGCTAGTCAGAAAATGCTGTTAAAATATACTTTACCAACAAACATGGAAAATAAGTATCAAAATAAAATCTTAAATCCAAATTAAAAAAAAAAAAAGTCATCTTCTTTGAGGTTTACGGTAACTTGAGTACTATACTCTTTTTAGCAGTGAGGGCAAAGTAATTTCATGCATGATCAAAAGATTAAATCAGAATGTGTAAACAGTAAAAGAAATTATTACATAAAGATAATTTCTTTTAAGACAAGAAAAGTTATCTACTGGAAAAATCATGAGCAAGTAATGTAACTTTTGTAATAAAGACTGCATGTTGGTCCAAAACACTGGACATTTTGCTAATTCAATACAATTTCAAGTTCAAGTTGACAATTATTGCAGCTTCCTGGTATTTTGCAAAGCTAGAAAGTAAGCCTTCCCTTGATCTGTGAAAACAAGTGATTATGATGAAGTTATATTTAGTATTATAGGTGGAAGGAAAAAATTAAAAGCTTGAGAATCTATGAATTTGAAAGTATTTTGGCCTTATCTTCAATAATGTGGTATTGTAGATATTTCCCTAATTAGAATATTTGTATTTTGCAAATATTGCTTAGGTGTAAAAGTGTGCTGCACCATGTCATAAGGTTCAACCACAGTCATACGGAAGGGGAATAGCAAGCAGATACTCTACTTTTTATTTTGTCTTTCTCCTGTATTTTTGGACTCAGACATAATTTTGTCAAGTTCAAACTGTTCAATAAAGGAATAATTTTCTTCCAGAAACAGAGGTAAATTGAATGTATATCCAATTCTATGGCATATTTGGGAATTAGTCCTGATTTTGTTTTGCTTTAGTTTTTGTTGTAATTTCTACTTTAATGTAAGACTCTCAGAAACCCTTTCTATCATAACATTGTTATAGAAAAAATAATGGGTCCTGACCTCTTTCTGCTACTACTTTTGAAATATTTCAAGTAAAACATGTTAGTAGAGAACTAGAATGAAAATGGCAGGTAGTTGTGAAGCCACATTGCTGAAGCCTTATGAAAGTATAGCTAAGACTTAGAATCCAAGGTAGCTTGAAGCAGTATGAAAGAGTAAATTACTGGTTGTTTTTTGGTTTTGTGTAAGAGCTGACACCTGAAGTAGCTTTTTACACCATATCCAACCAAACCATTCTTTAAACAAGCCCATTAAAATGCTTTGTGTTCCTAACAGAGGGAGCCAATGCAACCCGATGTGTTTGGGGACAGGTCTCAACCCAGCTCTGACGGAGTTTCCATCCTGCAGGCTTGGGATTGTGGGAGTGTCTTGGATGGAATGATGCACTTCACTGGTAAGAGACAAGCAGCAATATGTTTATTGATATAAAATAGAAATTAAACAAAGTTGATGGTAAATGTGACAGGACTTAACAAGTGCTGATGACAAGGCAAACTTTATTTGCTGCAGAGAGGACAAGGTCAGACAAAACTAAGACTGTAAGGGAGACTCCTTTTGAGTCACAAAGTGCATTTTAATCTCCTCAGAGTAGAGTTCAGTTGCAGCTGGATTCAGATTTGCTCCCGGACTTGGTCAATGGCTTATGTCTAAAGGACTACATATGCACATTCAAACCCTTATATTACTTAGCTAAGATTTCAGAGTTCAGTATGCTCATTCTCAATTCACTTACTGGGTGTCTGATTAGATAAGGAATCTCTAAACCTTCAACAACCTTTGAGCAGCAACCTTTTGAGGTCTCCCTACTCCAGGGTAGATCCTGCTGCGTATCCCATGCAGGATAGCTGAGTGTGCCCTGGACTCTCCACTGTTTATGGAGTGAAGAAATGGGCTCATGGTCATACCTGCATCCTGACTACAGCTGGCAGTGTCTCCCAAAGGTGACTTGAGTCAGACCTACACCAGCACTGGGGATGGTGTGCACATAGCACGAATCAGCTCCTGGCTATTGTGTTGTTATTTGTCTCCCCTGAATCCATAGGTACAACGGCAAGGAAAGGACACAACTGAATGGGGCAGTCTCCTGGTGACAAAACACATGGAGAAGGCTGTGCCACTCAATAATTTCTTCATGAATCCCAGGCCTTGAGACTCACGGGAAAGTCTTGAGCAAGGACTGCTTACCATCTGTGGAGGAGGATGAAATTAGGGAACATTTAAACTGACTGAACATACCCAAGTCTCTCAAACCCATTGGGATGTCAGCACAAGTGCCGAGGGCAATGACACTGAGGCCACTCACAGTTATCTGTGGAAGACTATGGCAATCCAGGAAAGTTGATGAAGGCCAGAAGAAAGAAAACATCACTTCCATTTTCAAGGGCAGGGCCAGGGAACTGCAGGTAAATCAGCCTCACGTCAGTCCTCAGGAAGGGGATGTAGCAAATAATCCTGGTAACCATTTGTAAACACACAAAGGACCAGAAGGTGACTGGGAGTAGTCAGATTGGATTTATGAAGGGAAAATCATGCATGAAAAACCTGATAGGTTTCTATAATGAGATGACTGGTTTGGTGCATGAGAGGGGAGAAGTGAATGTTATTTATCTTCACCTTGGTGAGGCTTTTGATATTGTCTTCCATAATACCCTCACAGACAAGCTGATGAAGCATGGGCTAGAGAAGTGGACAGCAAGGTGGATTGAAAATTGCCTGTGATAAGTAGCTCAAAGGAAGCTGGAAGGTGGTCCCTAGTAATGTACCCAAGCAGTTTATACTGGGCTCAATCCTGTTTAACACCTTCATTAACCAGGATGATGGGAAAGAGTCTGTACTCAACAGTTTTTCAGATCATATAAAACTGGAAAGAGTGGTAGGTACAACAAAAAGTTGTATTGTAATTCAGAGGGATTTTGACAGGCTGAAGAAATGGTCTGATGGAGCAGCTGGGTTCCCAGAATAATTCTTGCCTCTATCCCTCTGAATTCACAGTCTGACTGGACCCAATCCTAGGCAACTTGCTCTGGCTGACCCTGCTCTGAACATGGGGGATTGAAGCTGTTTTCCTGCCTCACCATCCTGTGATGCTGTATTTAAAATATTCAATACTGACAGTGATTGTGAAGCCTTTGAAATTTTAAAATAATCAGATGTATGATATTCAATATCAAGAAGTATGTTACTCTACACAAAGTTAGAGTGAATATAAATTTCCTTAAAATTATATTGTGAAATAAAATAATAAATTAACTTTTGAGGATAAACCTTGTAGATTAAATTGGAAAGATTAAGAAATATTTAACATATTTATATTAAAAAGTATTGATTTGGATAGTTTTAAAAGATAAAATCACCTTTAATCAGTATAAATATCAAGGAAGATGAGCAGTAAATAAGCAAGAAAACTAAAATACAAGTTATAAACTAATATCTAAAATACAGTCAGCTGCAGGAAACAGACTTTCCTACAAACAAACCATCTGGATTTCAACTCTCATCATATTTTAACTGAAATTAAAGGTGTCTTGAAGGTAGCATAAATGGTAAAGAAAATGTTATGGGCTTCTTAAAGCATCCCATTTTTTCTCTGTCTCTTTCAACACTGAGAAGGCTATGGGAAGATATGAGCAGATATTTCTCTCTAAGAGGCTAAAGATAGGAATTTTCTGGGTAATAATGTCCTTCTAAATCCATCTCAGATAGACTGCACTTACAATTCTCTCTCTAGGAAGGAACTTTGCTTTCTATCTATTTGTGATTCTTAGGAAAATGATCTGCTCAATTCTGTAGATTATGATATACTGTGTTAGATTTTGAGGTACTGTGCAGACATCTAACCTAAAACCATTTTTTTAAAGGCATCAATACGTCTCCTAAAGCAAAACCTTTTCAATCACCATAAACAGAAAAAAAAAGAAAATCTTCTTTTCAAAACCTGAAATTTTCATGTTAATTTTCATCTGATTTCAAGAAATTCTGATTAAATGGTTGAACAAAACATATAAAAGTAGATTTTACTTAAGTAGTCAGTTCATTTTCTATTATCAGTAGACTGTTCAATTTGTCAGAGAGTACATAAGTACTTTTAGAAGGGAATGTTTACAGGTTTAATTAATTTGAAATTATACAATTAGCCACATTATCACCGTTAACAGAATCACAGAAATTACTGAGGAAGAAAGCCTATTAGATTATTTTTCTAGTCTGCCTGCCAAAGCAGGAGTACTTCCTAGGCTATTGCTCACAACACTTGATTTTTAATGGAGTTTAAAATACATTGTAAAAGGTGAACATATTTCAACCTCTCAGGAAACTAATGAGTTGAGTTTCACAATCCTACATCTGCATGAGCCTTTCAGATGTAAGGCCCTGACTTTGCTAATGTTATGCACTGAGTCAGTTTTTATGCACCAAGTCATTCACTAATATCATCTGATGACAATCTGTGCCCACTGGATTACGTGCTGCACAAAGTACGTAAGAACCATTCCTCCCAGCTTTTCTAGGAAGAGTCTTGTTTACAGTTTAAACATTGAAATGCAGTTTTGATAATAAAATGCAGTAAATGATATTATATCCATGATCTGAATAAGGGCAGTTTTCAGTCTATCATGAGGGAAAGAAGAAAGGAAAAGAAATAAGAAAGGAATGACTCAAATTCTGTAATGAAATTTCATTAAGTAAATGGTGGAGATGATGGGCATCTAAGGAGGTAAGGGAATTTTTTGTCTTAGGTATATATAGAATTAAAATAGCCAACAGATTCTTTAGCTGCTGTGTTTAGCCTCATACTTGGAAATCATCACAATTCGGGAGCTGAGTGGATGTTCAGGGGTCATAGTTGAGTCTGAGGAGAGGTGGTGGGTGTTAAGGCATAAGCTGTGACTCGTGATTAACCTTCTAGAGGCAGCATAATGTGAAGTGGAAGTCCAAAGATAGCTCCTTGCAAACATAACTCAGAAAAAGAAAAAAGATTTTAAACAGGGGATGTGGTTCTCATGGCCACTTAAGAAAATTAGAATTTCATTACAGTTGCATCATTGACTGTCAGACAGAAATACAACACTAGGCCCAGGAAATTCAGTGAAAGTGACAGTTTTCCAACAAAAACTACTCTAGTATCAAATTCTGCTTGTCAAAACTATAGTTGGGAACACAAATTTCAAGGATAAGGAAGGTCTGAAAGAATTTGGGAATAAAGACAATTTTTGGTTATTAGTGTTCAAACTCACGTGACTTGTACTGAATCATCTTCTGTTCCTGGTAGAAAGGCTTATGTGATGTTTGTCAACAGATTATTCTAGGAAAAAGAGTTCAACAGATTTCCTCAGTGTTTAGAATAATTCTGATTCTTTTTGTCTTTTGAATATGTAATTGAGAAACTAGCTCAGTAATTTTAGTTAAGCAAGATGCAAAACTAGACAATCCCATGTTTTTCCAAGTATCAGTATTTTCCTTCGGCAGTGAAGACTGTTATCTTTCATACCAAGTAGAAAAAGTAAGCTATTATCTTTGTAACAGGTAAGGTAGCACAGGACAACTTTGCAGAGAATGTTGAATTCAGAGATTTTCAGGTATGCTGCTTGAAAAGAGATTGTGTATATTGCAGCTGGTGACACCATGGACAGCTCAAACATCTAAAACCAATTTCTATCACTTTTGTTATCAAACAGTGGAGCTGGAGGAGTTGGAGGAGCCCTTTGAGTCTCATCTGAATTCGTTCTGCAGAGACTTTTGCATGGTGTGCTTAAATATGTCTGCTAGAAATCTCTGGACCAATTATGTTGGAAAAGACCTCTGAGATCATGAAGCCCAATCTTTGACTGATCACCACCTTGTCAACCAGACCAGAGCACTGAGTGCCACGTGCAGCAATTTCTTGAATACTTCCAAGGATGGTGATTTCACCACCTCCCTGGGCAGTCTGCTCCAATGCCTAACTGCTTGTTCATTGAGGAAACTCCCTGATGTCCAACCTGGACCTCCCCATGTGCACTGGAGGCCATTCCCTCTTGAGTTGTTACTGGTTGTCTGGGAGAAGAGTTGAACTCCCACCTGGCATGACCCTCCTGTCAGGGAATCATAGAGAGTGATAATGTTCCCCCTGAGCCTCCTTTTCTCCAGGCTGATCCCTCCCAGCTGTCCCTCAGCTGCTCCTCATCAGCCTTGTGCTCCAGACCCTTCCCCAGCACTGTTCCCTTCTCTGGACATGTTCCAGCTCCTCAATGTCCTTCTTGCAGTGAGGAGCCCCAAACTGAATACAGGATTGAGGTGTGACCTCACCAGTGCTGAGCACAGGGGGGCTGTCACTGCCCTGGTCCTGAGGGCCTCACTTACTCTGTACCTGTGGCCGCTACTAACCAAGCCTTGCTATATAACATTGCAGTGTTTCTTTGTTTCACTAATTCTCTCTTGCCAGATGTTTCTAAAGCATCTGCAATTATGATGCAGAGACAGAGCTGAGCACTCATCACAGACAGGGACACCAGGGCACAAACCTCCCTTTTACCATCTGTTAAAATGATTTGCTGAATCCACCCATCACATATAGAGGCTCTCTGTTAACCAAAGGGAACAAAATGGTCATATATCAGTTCACTGCCAGTATTCACACAACATGCAGGGCCCAGAATATCCTGTGAACTCACACCTATATTGTAATATTGTGTGTTTCAACAATATTTTTCACAAATAGGGACATATTGGATTATTTTATGTAATGACAAAGATATGGATCTAAGATAATAGTCCAAGTGAAAGCATAACACAAAGCTATCTACATAACTTTATCTCAGTACTGCAGTGGAAGAAGCTGGTCCTCAATCCCCCATTCTAGCCAAGGAAATTGAGAGTCTATTGTACCTGCTGTTGTACAAAGTTGTTAAAACTTCTTAAAAGATTAATGTTTAATAAAAATAGGAGATGAATGAATAAGAAAAAAAAATGCAAGAAACTATTGCATAGCCTGGGAAAATAGGATCTAAAATAGTAAGAAGAATGTACATTTTATGCAGTGTAGAACATTAAATATCTTTATGAGTAGATCAGACTGTCCAGGAATATGGAAAAGAGAACTCTAGTGTTTGGTTAACATTTGGATTTTGAAACAGAATGAAAGCATGGCAAGGAAATGAAATGTTGACACACTGACTAGACCCTTTACTTATTTAAATACATATTTATGGATTTCTCCAGCCCTGCCCCCCTGTAAGTCACTCGCTTAGGTTTACGTAGGGAGCCCTGCTAGGGAACACCCAAAGGCACCATACAAAATCAATACAAGAACAAATACACTTAAATATTCATGAATACAAATGTATAATGCACGTAGTCTTCGTTTAGTCTGAAAAGCAGGCAGGGATTCCAAGGATTTATTCTTTTCATATTCAAGAAAGTACCAATTTTACAGTGAAGAGTTCATTAGAAATGCATTAGATTAGATGAATACAAAACTGTGCAAATAACTACATGCTCTGTAAAAAGCTGGCACCATTGTCTCTATGGTGGCAGATGGGCAGGTAGAAAAGGAAGCATACAGCTGTTTCCTAACCCTCACAGAAGTCTAATAGTTGCAGTGGCTACGAAACATCATGACCTCAACTCACTTTCTGTGAGAAAGATGAGAAAGTACCATCTTTAACATGTACACCCCTAATACACAAATCATCTTATTATAAATGTATTTGTGTTACTCAAATTTTTCTAGGCTCCACTTATTTCAGCAAGTCTCCAGTCTCCTTGTATCAGTCACCCAACAATGTGTTTTGTCTGCAGTTATTCCTGGAAACACTATTTCAACAGGCATGAGTTATGTGAGGTGTGGGTATGGATATGTCTGGGTAGTCCAAGAACTGTGCTCTAGGGGACCTCCTTGGGCAGGGATGTTGGACTACATGGCCTCCAGTGGTCCCTTCCAACCTCAAGCATTCTGTTATACTGTGATATGAAATCAGAGTTTCCATGAGATTCAGAACTGTTGAGGTTTCGTTTTCTCATTTCCTAAACAATTAACTTTCTATCTGGGCAGTCTAACATTTTCTGCTGTTTCTGCATGTACTTTATAACCTCCCACAGAGTACTTTGGTGCCAAAATGAGTGCTATTTCCATTAGTAGCAGGCTTCCTTTGATGTTATGCAAAAAATCTTGTTAGCATTTGGACTAATAAAAGCTATTAACAGTGAACTTGTGACTCTTCAAGTTGTGTTTATCCTGCTGGCCCACTACCTATTTTTTTTTGTGAAACCACACTAATATTAGGTAGCTTATTAAAAATCATTAGAAGAAGATAGAAAGACACATTTCTGAGTGTCCGATATGCCTCACAATGTCATAAGGTGCCTTCATGGGTTATTGCAGTGGCCTTTTTAGAAAATCAGTCTTTTTAAAGGTGCTGTAACCACGATGAAGACAGTTCTGGAGTAAGGACTTTGGAGAGGCCTATTCCATACTCAAGACTATGGGAATATTCTGTGATAAAAGCTCAGCATCTCACTTCCTTATCCATTCTGAGCAAGACTTTGATTATCCAGTCTCATGACTTTCTAGATTAGTAGTAACTTTTCTTATAGTTATGACACCAACAGAAAGCTCTCCTTTAGTCAGACTATATTTTTTTTACCCGTTTGATTGTATTTTAAACTGTTTGCTCCAAAAAACCTGTATTTGGATGTATTGAGCCAACACGTTCATAACTTGGGTTGAAGGGTACACAAGAGAGAAAGAGTTTGATCCTAAAGGACAAGTTTGTCTTGACAATTCAGCTGAAAATGTTATGGATTGCAGAGATTTTGTGTTGTGTTTGAGCTTAGTCAGGTCACAGCTATGGTGTGATATCCATCCAGTGCTTTTTATAATGCCCTGTTGCTACAGTATACCTTTTATAGTTCTACAGATCAGGATCTGATTTGGATTAAAAAATACACAGAGACGTGTATGTCTTATTAAGAAAAATAAATCAGTTATGCATATTTTAATACTGTATGCCTTGTGGATGTGTGGATATAGATGAAAAAGGCTTGGCTTAACTTTCTGTGTATACTGAAATTCCTTTTACATAGAGTCATAGAAAAATACCCCAAACATAGTTATTTTGAAGCTGTATTGAAACAAAACATGGATTCTGGGGCAATGGGGCAGAGTCTTTTGGGAAATATTGAAGACTAATAAAAATATTTATTTCCTTCAGTATAATTTAAAGAAACTATTTAATTATAGGTTCTGTTAAATGGAATTGAACAATTAGTACAAAATCACTTTAACGTATTTTCTAGTGAAAATTGGAAGATATATTAAATAGTAATAACTCCTTATTTTCTCTGTGCAGCAAAACCCAGAAAAGGCTAAGAAAATTTGTCTTTAAAACCAACTAATACTTATTCTTTAAATGACAATGTCATTATTTGCAGTAGAGAGGGTGAATTTGATCTCTGATTTAAAAATCTGACCTGCTATTTAAGAATTAATCTGTGACTAACTCTACGATCTTCTGAAAATTAAGTAAAGTAATTTCAAAATCTGTCTAAATAAATGAATACTTGGCAAATAGAAGTGCACTCTTACAAACATAACTGGAATCACATTATGAAATTTGACTTTAGGTGAATTAAACTGGAACAATAATTGTTTCTAACTTGTGGGAAGAAAATCATCCCTGATACTGAGTTGTATCCGTAAAACAACAATGAAAAGCTGTGCTTATAGTTAGAATTATCCTCTCTAAATTTCTAAATAAATTATTTTTTAAATATATTTAAAGTTTCTGAGCTTTATTTCACTGTGTAGAAACATATTTTTTTGGAAAACTGCTTTAAATATTGAACATTAATCTGCCCATTGTTCATATTTGAGGAGTCTTATCTTTTTTTCCTTGGGTTCTTGGTCTATACATATCCTGGGAGAAGTGCATGACTTAAAATATACAGAAAGCTTATTTTTAATTAGTCATGAATATTTAAACCCAGGCAGTCCTACTTAAGCCCAACTGGAGTCCATAACCACAAGGGGGCAGAACAAACATTAATCACAGAAGTCCAATTCTACTTTCTTTCAAGAAACTCGTTCTTTAAGCATAGCACCAGATTTCTCTTCCATCTGGATTAAAACATTTTTGCTTTGCTAGAGACATTTTCCCAATAAGTTTTTATATCCTTATCTTTGATAATAACAATATTATAAAAAATAGAAAAAAAGAGAAAAAAAAAGAAAAATAAAAAGAAAAGGAAACTGTTGAATTATTTTCCAGAAATCTTTAAAGCACCACTTAGAAACCAAGGATGATTAAAGGAAAAGGATCATTTCTCTTGCCATTTATTTTGTCAAATGGAGACATTTTTGATTCTTTATTTTATTATTAAAACAAAAACTAAACAAACCCTTCAAATTCTGATAGTTTTCTCAATTTAAGCTTTCAAGTTTTCTGTTAATCCTTCTGATGCAAAATGGGAATGTTAACATTTAATCCTGGCAAGGCAAAGAAGACCTTAGTATGATTATAATGTGACTTATATTGAGGGCTCAGGAGTTAATGGTCTTTTCTTTGAATATGGAATATATATGTTAAAGGTAGCAAAATAATTAATTTTATTCATTTGTTCATTTTGTTCAGTAGTTCATTTTGTTTTGATGGATTCCTCCATAACTATTATAAACCTAAAGGCCAAATACCTGGTGCAGTAGTGAATTTTCTGTGTTAATAGTGTGTATTCATATAAAGAAAAACATATCACATACAGAAAGGTTGGCATTTAAATATTGCCGAAGTAGGTTGTGGGTTTCAGCACTCACAGTTCTTTACCAATGAAATACAGATAAAAAGGGAGAGAGTGGATGCACTAGAAATAATCTGCATCCAACTAGTAGCAAGTCCTGTTTACAAACAGAATCTGTTTCAGAGCAGTTGGAGGTTATTTTCATAGAAATGTTAGCAGACCAATTTGTGGCTCACATTCATATTTCTCTGCTTGCCAAATAATAAAGTGGTAGCCAGACTGAGATGTGTGCCACCCTCATTCTGGCTCCCAGGAAAACGCTTTGCTGCAGGCTTCTATGGAGTTTTAATGAGCTGGAGAGGACTGGGAGCATCTGATGCATGGCAGGAGACCAATCTGTGTATTAATACAGTTGTATAAATATATTAAAACACATAAAAATCCAAAATGCTCTACACATACCTGTTCTGCTTCTCACGGAAATGAAGTGCCTACAGAACCACATGTTATTACAGTTCAGCTAATGGCCAGACTGAGAATAATGCTGTGGCTGCTAGACAGACAGGCTGCAAATTGCACTGCCTGAAGGCAAAGAATGAATTTCCTCATCTTCGTGTTATACAAACCACGGCCTCAATTGCAAGGCATTCTCTGGCATGTCGAGAGGACGCTGCTTTCCATACCAAGGTGGCATGAACCTGATCTCAAGTTACCAGCTGTTCTGTGGAAGAGTACACACCACCACAGATGTTGCACATTTTTGGGATTGGGATTGGAATTCCAGATGATTTGGCAAACTCGAGAAGAGGTCTGTAAAGAAAATAAAAGGAAAGATAATGGAAATAAAAGCAAAGCTGTGTTTGGCTGAAAGAATATGGTACTTGAGTACAAGGTGTCAGCTGTCTGCTTTCTAGAAGAGAAGCTAAAGATTTATGGTTGCTATTAATCATCAGCAGTCTCAGGCTACTTGGCAAAAGACAAACTAGGGACAATAAAAAAGAGCACAGACTATCAGATATGTAAGGTTTTATTAATACTCCTTTATTTTGTGTTGATAGAACCTCAGAGCATGAAGTAGAATTGGATTAGATAAAAGCATTTTAGGCTTTTGGACTCCAGAGGGTGAGAAAAAGTGCACCAATTAGAATTTATTCAAAGGAAGCCAGGAAGGGTACTACTAAAAAATAATGCCTGAAAGCAGTTCTTTAGTTAACAGGAGGGAGAGGAAAAAAAAGAAGAAAAATTATGTCTGTTTTCAGATCTGCAAAGATTGCTTCCACAAGGAAGGGAGTAGTTGATTCTTCATATCCATATTAAAAAATTATGGCAAGAAAAGGCTTCTAAAGCTCCCACACCACTTAGGGCCAAGGCACCTTCAGCCAAATGGCAAAACCCATCAGCATGGCAGACAAACCCCTGTTATTTTTCTACTGTAAATTGGCACTTTCTGGCCACAATATTTTTGCCTTGATTGCAGTTCAGTTTAATACAGTTGGGATGATCTGATAAAAATCGAGAGTGAATTTAGTGAAGAGACCATTTTTCATACCACAAAAAGTGAGTCAGATATTGACTTAATGGATTTGGAGAAGGCTTGGATGAGTCATTCTTCTCCTGGTTAATTGATATTGCTAGGACATGCTAAATGTATCCCTAAATAGCGAAATAATTTATAGAATGTGCTTTTCTGGCTGTTAATTGTGCAGCTGGATAACTGCATTTAAAAGCTCATCCAATTCTCTTGAAATCACTAGAAGGTTTTCCACTGACTCAGAGGAAGCTGAAGTAGCTTTTCAGGGACCACTGTCAAAGGCAAGAGGTGATCTGACTGTATAAAAACTTCAGAATCTTCTTAATCTAAATGTGCTGTATCCTTAGAGTTGTTCCAAAGCTCCAAGGACAGAAGAAACCCTCCTTTATCATCCTTTTAGTTTTCTAAGAAGGAGATAAATCTGATGTTTGGTTTGTGTTTTCTTTTTTAAGGACTGTGACCTTTTCCAATAGCCTTAAAACATTTCATGCATACAAACTTCAGGCCAGAAAGCAGTTGACAGTTTAACAGTTTGAATTAGAGCTCATTTGGGTCCCCAGACTTACATGATATTATCTCCTCTTGATGTATGTCTTCTAAAGTGCCTATGTTACAAATATTTACTATAAACTTTGTTGTGATAGTCTCTTTCTTTTTTTTTTTTCTCTGATGTTTAAACCTCTTTGACTACTGAAGTTCTTGCAATACATGTTATAAACTCAGAGTAAAAAATACAAACAAAATAGTAAAAATTCTTAGAAGTAATGAAGTAACTTGGTCATTCATTAGTTATTGACATGTAGTGTTCATTAATCCAATCCCAGGGAAAGCAGGAGCATATCCTCTCTAGTGCTTTTTAAGACAGACCTTCTGACTTGCACTAATAATACAATATATAAAAATATACATGCTAATGTGGAAAAACAGGAGAATAAACACATTCAGCCACTGGAAAAAAAAAATAAAAGCAGCTGGGAAAACCAGTCAATTAACATTATCTTGTGTAGATAAACTAGAAGGGTTTGTGGTATCTTGTTCTGTTGAAACAGGTAAGTTTTGGAAAGACATACAAAAGAAATAATCCAAAAAAGGAGGAGGCCCTTTGTGTTTATGTGAATGTCAGCTCTGGCCTTTCTTATAGCAGTCAAGAACTGAGCAGGAAAACATCTGAAGAAGAAGCAGATACATCTGCTTTCTTTTTAATATTTAGCATTTGATTTTTAATTTCTTTTTTTAATCTAAACATCACTAGACTTGAGTTCTGATGAGCTGCCAAAGGTGGCAGATTCCAGAGACAGTCCTCATAATGGTACACACAAACTGATCAGACTGAGAGCTGATCTTTCTTCCAGCTTTTCTCAGCTGCAGTAACAGGGCTGATGTCTATCAAGAGCTATAAAGGTCACAAAAACACCTTGAATTGTAGAAGAAAGACGACACAAAGTTTTGCTTTGGGATAAAATATTTAATTGTCTGTATAACACGAAGTCATCCGTCATTCCAGCTGTAATAGAGTTTATGGTGTGATGTGAAGCTGAGGAAACAGTTGATTGATTTTCAGCAGGAAAATGTTGGAAGACTAGATCACAGGGTCTGTTCCCAGGGGACGTGAAGTGATCAGGTCCCTAAGACAGTGCAGCATCAGCAATGCCTGCAGTTTTATCCCATGGATCTCAGGAGGGGATAAATCACACATGTTGGAGTCCAAGGCATTCCTCTGGTTGCCCTGGATCACAGACCTCAGCAGAGAGGCCTGGGACCCGAGAAAAAGGATCTGGGGTCTGTCCAGGGGAGTTTGCCTGGCACAGGGCCCAGGAAGACACAGACATTGATTTTAGTCCATTGAAAAAGCTTCCAACACAGAGAAGAATTGNCACACAGAGGCAACCAGGAGGGCAGGGCTGGACTCCTTTGGGAGTTCCCTGTTCTTTTGCTGATGAGAAAACTTGCCAGAACTGCTCATCTTAACAAAATCAGACCAAGGAAACATACAGACTTGGGCTTACTTATATATCACCTTCATATAAGTAAACAAATATATCAAGTAACTTTTTCAAATAACAGCTTCAAGAGGTAAGTCTGCTGACTCACAAAATGGGCAACTGAAATACAGGAATTATGTAGTTACTGAGATCTGTAACTAGTTTCTTCTTTCCTACAGAAAGTAGTTGGGTTGTTTGTAAGGAGCCAAAATTTTGGTCTGTTATATTCATGAATTTATCAACAACTAAACATGACTGTTCATATGGAAAAAAAATCCATATGGAAGTCCATATCCAGTGTGAGTTTAGGACAGTGAAACTTAGGTACGTGTCCAGGCCAGTTTGGACACAGCTCTGAGCAACTCAGTCCAGTAGAAGATGTCCCTGGACAGGGAAAGGGGTTAGAACAAGAGGATTTTAAGGTCCCTTCCAACACAAACTCTGCTGCAATCCTGTGATTCTCTGTGTATCTTTGTTCTTTGATTTAGCACTACTGAAACAACACAAGCTCTTCACAGAAGTCTCCAGCACCATTTTAGCGTGAGTGATTCAGCGGTCTGTGGTGAATTATTATTATTATTATTAATAATAATAATAATAATGTAGCAAATGCAATAAGTGCTTAATAGCACCATGCTACGTCACTGAATTAATTTATACTTTTGTGTTGCCCTGATTCTTTTTAACCTTCTGATGTTTACATTTTTGTAGTGGAGTTTTTCACAGATTTTCAAGTAAACAAAGTAATAATTACATTTTTCTATGGAGGAAGGACAATTGATAGACTTCTAATTTGACCAGTGTGATTGGAGAAGTGTCAGCCTTGTTTGTCCAGTTCCTGGTCATTGTCCAAAATCTATAAAAATCAAAGTCAAAAAAATAAACTCTCTTTTTTTTTCCCTAATGACTGACTGCATACGTGTCCTTCATTTTGTGTCCTCTAGCTACACTTTTGAGTTTTAATCTGTTCATCTTTGTGGGCTGAGTGTTACTATAGACAGAGATAGTTCTGGACAGTGCTTGGAGAATGAGTTGAGCAATGAATCAAATAAATAGGGGAAAATTATTCATCTGCATGTAAAATAGTCTGAGAAACCCTTCTGCAAGCACAGCATGGACTAGAAGCCAGAGACACAGTAAAGACCATGAAAAAATATTCTGTATAGAGGCTGTATTTGGCTCAGCTTTATCCAATTCTCTGTCACAGGAAAACAATGATCTTCAGCTTTTGACAGTGTGCACAGAGAGTAAAAGGAACAAGCCAAAGCATTACTATCACTATTTGGAGTCCTTTCAGTATATCAAAACCAAAGTACTTAACTTCTGCACCTCTATTATTCTACTGTATCTCTGAAGTACTTTGTGCAGTGCCTTATCTACTAAACCAAGAAGGTGCATTTAAAGAGATACCAGATTGAAGATTTTTTTATTCCTTCCCTTAGCAAAATCTGGTATCTAGGCAGTTTTACACATTTTCATATCTGCATCTTATATTAATAGCTTATTCATTATGTCAGCCTCTGGAAAGTTAGGAATTATTACCTTCATTTTACAGACACAGTTAGGTATGGGGGAGGCTCAGGAGAACTGGATGTATGCAACTTCCCAAGTCAACAGGAGCTGGTTTGCACAGCCCCTCTGAAATTTGAGTCATAAACAATTTATCAGTGACTGGAGACCAATAAATTACAAAATCTGGATTAGCAAGCTTTATGAAGAGCAGAACACTGAAAATGAAACATCTTTGTTAGCCACATGAAAATTTGATTCATTTATGACCTTTTTTTTTTCCCTTGCTATTTTGAAAGCATTTGAGTAAATGGATTAGTTCTTGAACCAGGTTTTCATAAAAGAGACTGCTCTTTAGTAAAAGTACCCATACTACCAAATGGGACACATCATCCCCTTGGCATTAAAAGTCCTCATCTTGCACTAGTTGGAAACCTTCTTACCTCAATAATTTATCGAGCAGAACAATGACATGAGGGTGAGGTGACTGGCAGCACATAATGATGTGCCAATAGCAAACCCTGAAAAGCCGAATGACAGCTCATCACCTCCTCCCTCAGCCACGCTCCACTCAGGCTGACAGTCCTGAAATCATTACACCCATTATAAATGGTTTGTGACTGCAAAGTCTGCTTACATTGCTACTAAATGGTCATTGTGACCAGTTCTACTGAATTACTGTTATCATCAGGTCATGGTACCTTCCACTAGAAATTTAAAGTACTTTGAACCTTATGGCAAAGGAGGAGTGAACTGTATTAATTGCACACTTGGACATAAAACACAATGTCTATTCTTAGCTAATGCCTTGTCCTTTATCTTCAATACTTGATAAAACTTTCTGCAAATATTGTAAAATATGATATTTACCCAAATATCTAACATTAATTTCCTCTATTTCATTCATATTGAGAAAGTTTTCTTGGTGTTTCAAGCCCCGTGTGTCTGAAAAAACAGGCACATCTATTTTTATACAAGCAGAAAGCAGCATAATAATATATTATTTGTTATTATTATTAAGGTTCTGAGCTAGAAAACCACATGTATTTCCTTTGTTATCTCTATTGTTTAAATTGCCTCATCACCCTCAAATAAAACCTGTGATTTCAATGCTTTACTGAGTTCATTTCAGTGAGTATATTCCAGGTCCCTTGTGAAACCTCACCTCCCACTCAGATGCCAAAAAAGTGTAGACTTCTATAAAAACTCAGCCTTAAAAATGTCAAATATACAAATGTCCAATTATGCAAGTGAATGTTAATCCAGAATATAACTTAATGTGACAATCTGCACAGCCTGCTATGATTTGCCAATTAAATCCACTCAAGATGTAGGATTTACTTACCTTTTACACTTTTAGTGAGAATGTAATATAATAACATAAAATTAATTTGTTTTGAGGAAGACTGTAACTTCAATGATTTTGTTAAATGTTTTTTTTTTTTGTTAAGTGGAAAATGGAATTCAGTCAGATTGTTTAAGTCACTCATTCTGCCTTGGAATGGGAAACAAAACTGCTAAAATTTTTTCCAGTTGATAAATAGAAAAGAAACAGAACAGAACCAACAAAACCAGCAAATAATAACCTTCTGCCCCACAAAGACGGGAAAAACGAGAAAGCTTCCTCCTGAATTTCTAGCTGCAGCTACATTGCCTCATGTAGTTATAGCTTCTTAGAGCCTTCGATCTGTTTTCTTTGTCCTAGCTGCCAGTTAAATGAACAGAAATGATGATGAACCTCCTTCTCCTCCTCTCTGAAGATTTAATTCTACTGTCCACAGTTTATTACATTTTGGTTTGTTTTCAGTAGCACTCGAAGAGCACCAATACAGACCTTTTATGGATGTCAAACCCATATAATAACCATGCAACAAATACATATGCCAACATGACTTCAAGAAGAATTGCAGTTTCATGACTGTATTTGACAGGATAGTGTAGCTGCTTAACATTGTCATTACCTGCGTATCATCAGTCTTTATCTGCAGCCTACAGATCTTTGCTTACCTCGTGCATAACTATTCTCCAACATGACAGGAGCTTCAAAGCAATAATCTTGTAGTCATCAAAGTTGTATGAAAAGCTCATGGCCCTTCACAAAAAATGGTTGTGAAAGATTTTTTTGCACCAATAAAAGGAAAACATCTCTTAAGAAACCTGTTACTAGACCGCCTCAGTCTTTGCAATGACAATTTACATTTGCCAGTGATGCTAAAAACCTTAACCCAAGATAGCAATTAATTTCTAAGAGGGAAGAAGAGATATCAAAGATGAAGCAGGGATGATGTAATAATAGTATTATATTTAGCAAATCAATTATTGAATAGGACAATTTATAGAGCTCAGATATATTATCAGCATTTTGACTTCTTGGCTTTATTTATAGTACCGTTCTTGCTGTTGTAGTCAAACTATAATATCTCTAATATAAAACTATAATAGTCAAATTATTTAATATAAATTTTAAATATTCCATTTAATATTTATTAATGCCATTTTAACCCTACCATGGCTGTTCATAGTACTTCATTTTCATTGTAATCTATTACCTTTGGAGAAGACTAAATTACTGCTAATTCATCACTAGTATAACCCTCTTTTTTTGCCAGTTTTAACATTCAGAATTTTATCAAACTATCTAAATTACAAAATTATCAAATGAAGTCTGATTTCAGGCCTAAGAATCATTTTCTTACTCACCATTAGCAAGGACTTCTAATTTAATCATATCTTTTCAACAGAAAATCATAACATGCAAGAAGGCAGCCTCATAGACACAGAAAAACGAATGAAAAGCTACTCTGCAGTGTTCAAAATTCATACCCACATCTTAACTCATAAATTTTTCACCCAATAAATTCAGTCTATAGATTTTTCTCTGTATTTTCTCCCTTAGATTATTCACTAGTTTTACTCCTGAACTGCAGCACATGGGAACACTTGCTGAGTCCAGGCACATACCAAAGTGTGTCCTTTCTGTATCCTGCCAGGGGACCACACCCCGTCCTCCTTTTTCTCCCCAGTTTTTATTTTAGTTGGAGACAAACTGCAGACTCCTGCAAGGATGGATTAGTGACCTCTGGGAACATGACTGATGAGTGCATCCATTAGGGAGCACTCCTGCCTCACATCCTTTTTGGACTGAAAATCAGGTGTTGGTCCATGTGAAGCTCGCTGCAGAATTCCTGATAACCTTGATAAGCACAGGTAAGGTTTTTTCTGAAAAAGGCTGTTTTCAGAATCTGCACTGGTGGACACTAACTTGGGCAAGTCTCCAGCTGCAGAGATCCCGGACAAAACTGGGAGAAACAAACTCAATTCCTTTCCCTCAAAGGCAGAAAGTGGTGGGAAGGCAGATTTAGACAAGTGAAGAACAACTGCCCCCACAGAAGAGAAAACCTTTCAGACCCTGTGTCTCCCAGGGCACCTCCCAGAAGCAGGAGTGCTGGGATCCATGGCTGTTCCTGGAGATGGTGATAACACCTTTCCTGTGACGCTGTGGTGGAATATCCATTTTCCCAGGCCTGACTGCCAGCATGACTAAGGAGCTCTGTCTTCTGAGAAGAGGAAGTGTAGCACAAGGCAGAGGGATTTTGCCTTTCTTGCTTATTTTGGGGACATTTTTGGTGCTGCTCCAGCCATGGATTTATCAGATAAACTAGTAAACAAAGCTCCATCAATCCACTGAGAGCTGAGAAGAGTATTCTTCTAGATGTTTGTTTTGCTTTCTAAAGAAGCAAAGAAAAATAAAGACATTTTCTCAAGATTCAGCAGGTGACTGTCCTCTGCTTTAAATGAAGCCATAATTTCAGCTTGCACCTCACACTAGTTGCCTTCTCTATATCCACTAGAACTTATATTCAGTTTGAGCTCCCTGGGTTTCTTCCAGGAGCCAATTTAGCTAAAATATATGGACAGCTGGGACACAGCAGGGAAGAAAATGAGAGACAGGGCTGACTGTGTTACCAGTTGAGTTCTGCTCCTGCTCTTCAGACTGACTTGCATAATCTTGGGCATGTCATAACCTTTCTGTGTCTCTGTTCATATGCTTGCAGATAGGTACAATTATAAACCTTTCAGGGTTTTCCTGATGGTGGATATTACTCTAAAATACATGGCTGAGAACAAGCCTATGTGTGCAAATCACTATATAAACAAGTTATTCAGCGCTAACAGCCCTCTAAAAATAGAATCAGAAGTGTTTTTATATTATCAAATGTTAGACCAAGAAGTATTATATTTTTCCAAGTATTACTGCAAGGTTAATGACTTCTCTTTTTGTTGAGTGCTGTGTGTCAGAACATTATTGTGTTTAATATAACCAGTGTGTAAGGTGCTGCTGTGCCTATGAACTTTGGGCACAGATGCACAAAGCAGCTATATTCTGCAGTGACAAAAACTAAAACAAATTCATCATTGCAATGACGGCTTTCTAGCAAATATATTATACAGAACATGCATTTCCTAAGGTACACTCTAAAGACTGCATTTAGGGAATTAAATGCATAACTCCTGCTATTTTGGGATTTTAAGAAAAAAAAAAAACCCAAAACCAATCAACAAGCTGAAAACCTTAATCAAACCAGGGATTTGAAAATGAAGTTTGGCCTGTTTGTCTCCAACTGGTGTAATTGAGACACCATGGGTAAGCACTGCTAACTGTCTCATTGTCATCAGAGAACTACAGTCTCTTTTTAAACACATCCAGGGATGGTGACTCCACCACCTCCCCGGGCAGACCATTCCAGTATTTTACCACTCTTTCAGTGAAAAACTTCTTCCTAATATCCAACCTGTATTTCCCCTGACACAGCTTAAGACTGTGTCCTCTCGTTCTGTCAGTTGCTGCCTGGAGAA
>VXBB01019290.1:58165-108286 GCA_013399915.1 Illadopsis cleaveri
ATTAATTCTGCAAGTCATTCCTTTCTCTCTTACAACACAGTTTCACCTATACTTTTTGGAAAAAAGACATTGTTTTTATCAAGAAATGATTTCCCTAACAAAATTGGGTCCATCATTTTCCCTGAAAGATAAGAATTTCTATTGACACCAGGAATTGTATAGAAGTCGAGGAAGGACTGGGGTTCTTTCTTAGAGGACCTGCCAGGTGCTGCAACAGTAGCAATTATTATGATAACTTAATATTGGTTGTGTTATTTGTATACAGCACTTAATTATGTCATATGTGTGCATATTATCTCTGTGTAATTTATTTTGAATAGTTTTATACACTGCTCATCATTTTTTTATTATTATTATTTTGAGGTCTGAAGAAAACAGAGAGGGGAAATGAGGAGAGAAAAAACCCCAAAAATTCACATATACTCATAAGTAAAACAAAACTAAATTTTCTCTGAACTGCAAAATGTAAATGCTTTCACAGACAAATGTGTAATTCCATACAATAGTTTCAGTGATTCATATGTCTTTTCCATGGTTGTAGTACTATATATGTCACTGCTTTAATGAAACCCCTCGGTCTTCAGGCAGAGCAGCTGAATGCTACTGCAATGTCCATTTTACTGCCCTGACTTGTAAATGTTGTACACCTCGTTATTCAAGCTGCAGGTAGCAAACTACCTGTGAATTATCAGCTTTGCCAACAGGCAGAGCATAACAAGGATTTAATTACCTTCGCCTTTGGCATCCTTCACCCTCAAGGGATGGCAACTGTTATTTCAATTGTAAAACAGAGCAGCTACTTAGTGGTCTTTCACCTGGAAAAGGATCAAGAATGTAAGTGTTGATTAATCAAAATTTGAGTCTATCAACTGCTTTTAACTACTTCTCCAACCCTGCAAGATTAAAAAATTCTTCCAGAAGAGTCTGCAAGCCTCAGGGTTTGTAGTTGCTTTGTGGTTTCTGAAAATTGTGTCCAGGCCACTGGTAATTAAAAGGTGACTAGGCTAGGAAAGCATTCGAGGCAAGGAAAAGATTATTGGCTTCTGCTCCACTTCTTTGCATTTTGCTGAAAATCAGTTCTCACAACACAGTATCCCTAGGATCTGTGCACTGTATGGGCTGTTAGGTGTCCTGAGCTCATCCTTGGCTGAGCAGTGATTCCTAGCAGTACCACAGAAAGCATTGGAGCAGACTGGCAGGGCAGTCCTCTCTCCAGGCAGTTACATCCCTGGCTTTCCTTATCACAAAGGGCTGCAATTCTGCAGTGAGAGTGCCACTGCACTGTACCCAGTTTGCAAGGCCTCAGCAGCAAGGCATGCTGCTCCAGCGCTGTGTGAACTTTTCTTGACCTGCCTGTAGTTTCATTTCACTTGCTTCTGCTGCTGTGACAGCAGTTTCTCAAACTGACTAAGTGTCCATGGCTAATTTGTCCTGCTTTTGTTTGTCTAGTGTGACACAAGTGCAGTTTTTATGACAAGTCCTTTGTGCCCAGTAGAATATCTACAACTAGCACAGACACAGTGCAGGGAAACACAGCCTAGTTGTAAATTAATCCAAAGTGGATTCTAGACCAAGGAAGAGGCAGCAATCCACATCAGCATCATACTCCTGTCAGTAAAGGACTTCAGATTCTGAGGACTCCCACAGCACACCTCCCCCTCTCAGCACTACCACCAAAGACCAGACCCTGGGAGCCAGAGGAGCAGAGGGAGAGTGAACATTGCCCCCTCTTTAAAACCATGTACTTTTAAAAGATTTAACTGCATTATTTTTCTTTCTGTAACAATTACATCTGGATTAGTAATAATTAAACTTAAGATTTCCATTGTATTAACAGTAAATTCTCGGTTTTATGTATATACAATTGTGCTGCATCTTTGCCCATAAAAAAATTATAAGAGGATAAAATCTTGGCTTAATGGAAAAATATGTAGAAACTATTTTCTCATCTTATTAGATTCAGAATTTCAATGTATGCCCCTCTATATGGAGAATGTTGCATGAATTTTCTTAGCTTTGAAAAGATTTAGATAATTTCACTGCTTTTACCAATCTAGTCACTCTCAGACTTAAAAAACTAAGAGTTTATTAAACTTTTAGAAACTCTGCTCTCTAGAAACATTTTGACAATTATGTCAGTCTTTTTTTCCTTTGAAAACACATTCATTTAATCAAAACTTTTGAACTGGGAGATGTTTCTTGACAAGAATGGGATCTCTAATCAAGAAGAGCAAGGGAAAAACAAGAGGCAAAAGAAACTCAGAGACTACTGGCTAATTTATTACTCTCTCATGAATTTGAATCTCTCTTGGGAATTAGTTTTCAAAAGCAGAGATTGAGTCTATAGCAATCAAAAGCCCTCAGTTAAGACATGGAATATTCATGTTCAAATTCTGTCCCCGAAACTGTACCACTTTGGGACTGGAAAAATGTTTGACATGCCTAGATTTCACAGGAAAAGTAAACTTGCAACTTGAGAAGAAAGCTAAAAATTAGTCCCATAATACACTACTTTATATATTACTTGCAGGACCTTTTATTTTGAGCTGTCACTACAGTGACATACAGACTAATCTTTATGAAATTTCAGCTCTTTTCCTTCTTTGGAAAATAGTCTCTTACATAATGATAAAAAGGTTTCTGTTCTATCAATTAGACCAGTTTTAAAAACAGAGTGAAAGAAGGGAGAGTTAATTTTCCTATTAAAGCAGACTTATTCCCATCCCAGAAATCATAAAGATGACTATTTGGAATACATCTGGAAGGCTAAGAAATAATCTCTTTAAAAAAAAATTGTAAAGTTAATTTCTGAAAAGTTAGAGTTCACATCAAAACCATACATATATGTTTGTTCTTCAAACTTTTTTGCACATTTACTTGAAAGCAGGTTCTGGTGTGCTTAAAGAGAAGTTTAGAAATAGAGAAATACAGGTGAAACTTAAATAAATACCCCAACCACTGGTAGCATTAAATCACCTTGAGTGGTCTTTTACCAAGAACTCTCTTACCAGAATAAGGATGGGTGATGCTCAATATATTTTATCTTGTAATTCAGAAGTAAAATTAAAAGTGCTTTTACCACACAAATATTCTACTGTTTGCTCTTCTCTGTTACACAAGGTATCTTTTTAGGAAAAATGCTTCAACGTATAAGGTGCCCTTGAATAATGATGCAAAACTCGTACAAAGTCAACCCCAGAGAAATCCTAAGCTATTAAACTTTGGCCAGCCTAAATCAAGTTCTGGCAGAAATCCAGTGCTACTGCTCTATGCTGGTAGCCCATATCAAATACAACATTTACATGTGTCTTTGCATATCACCATCTGTATTATTTTGCCCCTTCTGTACTTAATGAAGGTTTAGGAATGAAAGCCTTGACAGAAAGCTCCTAACAGAACAGATGTAATAGAAGCAAAAATAATACCAACCTTCAGAATTAATACAAATTTGAAAATGCTCGTGGAGAGTATTGGGTACTAACTTTATCTGTGTGTCTGTTCCTGGCCCCCTCAGAGTTGCTCACCAGGTTTACAATGTGTGTGCCTTGCTGGTGCTCCCAAAATCTCTGCTGCCAAAGACACCAAGAACTGTGATGCAGTCATGGTCTGTAGCTCCATGGCTACAAGTAACTGGCCTGTTAGAAAGGACAAAAGCAGCCTAGACCACACACCTCAGGCACTTCACATCTTCCCTGGGGTATACAGCAGGATTTTCTATTTTGCCTAATTACAAATACTGCAGGCTATACTCTTCCAGAAGATGGACCCAAACAAAATCAGCTTCAATCAAACTTCTACCGTAACTCTTAAACCCAGAAAGGGCTGAGCTGCACATAGGGAGTGACACATTCTCTTCCCTTTTTATGGGTTTGAAAACCCAGACTATTGAATTAAACATTAGATGCTTAATAAGTATAAAGAGTAGCAGTACAATTCTACTAACTGTTCCCTTTTGCACATTCCTCCAGAAAAAAAAAAAAATCCAACTAATTAGAGTTTATGAGAGCTATGGAGCACTGCTCTGGATGTTTTATTTCAAAGGTCATTTATAGTACAGATATTCATTGCAGCTTAGGAGAATGAAAAATGTAAAAAGAAAGTTTCTTTTGTCACTGTCAGGGTGTGGTATAAGTTTGCTTGAGAATGTATTTGAGTGGCGTGTACAACACATACAGAAAAGCATCTCACAGCATTGGGCTGGGTAACAAATAATTCCTTTATATTACTTTATTTTCATTTCCAGAAATTTGCTGTTTAAGAGTTTTGCAGATAAAGCTTTCTTCTGCATTGTAAGTAATTACAATTCTGGAGAAGAAACAACAAGATTGGTTAAAAAAAATACTGTTGTTTACTTTAGAGCCCAAAGAAATTGCTCCATTATTTCAATTTGTCACTTTATTTATTTATTTTGTTTGTTTATTTATTTTTTTATTTGATGTGAGTTTTTATTGAAGCCTGTTTTCATTGGCTCTATAACAGAAATGACAGTGATGACATATCTTTCTAAGGTTAATACTTTTAACATTTCTTTTTACTGTCAAAGTAATGTAAATCCACAGCCTATTGAAACACTAACGTTTTGTTCAGCATGCTGAGCAGTAGATGTGATATTACTGGTATTTACTGTCTTCCCATTTTTACTGGTGTGACCAATGTTTGCTATAGTACAGAATTTAGATTAGATTTGTCTCTTCCAAAAATCAACAAGATTGATATATTCCTGACTGATAACTCAAAAAGGAGAGAAAAATATTCTTCCTTTTTTTCTGATTTCTGAATTGAGAGAAAAAATATTTGGATAATTCTGAGAATTGTTGAATGCTGCAGTTAAAGTGATATTTTTATCACATAAAAACTTTCCACATCTATGTTTTCACTACAGAAGTATTTACAGCCATGATTTCCAGATATGCTGGATCCTTTCAATTCAGTTGAAGTCAAGAGGAGGTGGAGATTTTGGAAAACCAGGCTCAAGTGAAATATGCACTACATGCAATAATATATGAAGACTGGCTGAGAGGGTTGGACTTGTTCAGCCTGGACAAGGGAAGGCTCCAGGGACAACTTATACCAGCCTCATATCAGCACCCAACAGGACCCAGAAAAGAGGGTCTTTTCACAATGATATGTAGTGCCAGGATAAGGGGGAGTGGCTTAAAATTGGAAGAGCAGGTTGAGATCAGGTATTAGGAAGAAATCCTTTACTGTGAGGCTAAACCTGGCACAGGTTGCCCAGAGAAGCTGTGGCTACCCCATCTTTTAAAGTGTTCAAGGCCAGGATGGACGGAGCCCTGAGCAACCTGGTCTGGTGGAAGTTGTCCCTGCCCATGGCACTAAATTGTTGGAGGAATATTCTCACAAGTTCAGCAACATACTCCCATCTCAAACCCCTGTTCAGTAATATATTCCCATGCCCTAGCTGGCACTACTGATGACAAGAGTAACATTGTAGGTTATCATATCCAGCCTTTAATATTTTCCCCTAAACTTCTATGAAAGCTTATAGAAACATACATTTATGTAAATTTTCACTTTTTTTCAGTCTGTGTCTCCTTATTCAATAATCTCTACTTTACTTTTAGGTTTGGATTTTTTTTCTAAACAGGAATCCTTGGAAATAAAAGAAAGACACCTATAACATCCGAAGAAAGACTTGGGATCAGTTGTTATGAGCAAATATCAAGAAAAAAAAAATGAACTGAACTATTTTTCTTCTATTTCAAATGTACAGACAGATTAAAGAAACCTATTTTTCCCCATAGGCAATCCACCTTGAAAAAAAAATAGGTCCCTTTTAAAATTTTATGTGTCAGAGATCTCTCTTGTAGGGAGAATACATATTCCATAATGTTTGTGTTTATTAGGTTAAACAATAAAAGATATATTTTTTATATTTATATTAAGTGTCACAAGACAGACACTTAAAAATATAAATTTTTGGCTTGATAATTCCCATTCAAGTTCTGCATGCCGAAGTTTTTTTGCCTTCCCCTCTGCTACAACAGGATGTCATATACCGTCATCTACTTCTGCAATGTTTAAAATGTTCAAATACAATTGTCTTTGTAAATCTTACTGGAACAACAAAACAATCTTCTGAGTACTTGAATAAAAGGATCATAATTCCTATTGAATTGTGTCTTTCTTTAAAACTGATTTTGAGAACAGTCCAAGTTACTATCAGAGATTATCCTAAATGAAGAGCATTTCTAAGACTACTTGGAGTGGGTTAATTCCCTAGCAACCAACATAGGATTCTGCCATGTCATGAAGGGGAAGAAAAGATTCATTGATGAAGCTTTTCCCTCCATTTAAATAAAATTTTTTGATGATCAATCTTTGAGATACTTTTCTTTTGAGTTCACAGGCAATAAGAGAATAAACTGACAAACACAGCTACTGTGTTACATGATTCAAGTAAATCTAATTAAGTCCTTTCAAAGGCTAACTAGAAGAAAGCATTTCATGGCCACATTTTGGCTTTGACAGATAAATACCAGTGTATCCCAGTTCAAATCCTTTTATTGCAGTCTTAAATATATATCTATATGTACACACTGCTGTTTTTCCTTTCAGTTTGGTACCTGCCTTACACTTTCCTTTTTAACACGTGACTGTACTGGAGGAATTGGTGGTGTCATCCATTTCCATTGTAATGGAATGTAATGACTGACTACACAGAACTCAGAATTAGGTACAGAGAAGTTTGTTTTCCTTTTCCTAAAATTTGCTGGGGATTTTCCCTCCAAGTATATGGCAAAGAAGAAATAACTTGCAGATGGCAGAATACTTTGAAAAAAAACCAATCCTTTTTCATCAGGGGCTTGACTTGTGAGTGGGGCTCTGTGCCACTTTTTGTGCCTGAGACAAAGGTAAGGCATAAGCCACACACTTACCTTGATACTTTGTTTGAGATGGACAAAAACCAGGATCAAAGCTAATGTCCTGTCATAGTCCACCCTGCTCAACCCACCAGGGGCATGTAGAAAGCAGCAGAGAGGTGGAGGGTGCATATAGTAAAATGCTAACAAATATTTGAAAGAATACTAAAAACATTGTGTGTTCAGTAATACTATATTGCAAATTCATTCCCACATAAACTATAATTGAAAATCTCTGCAGACCAAGAGAACAAGAGAAGTAAGAGAGGGATAGAGTCATTGGCAATTTTTACAAGAAAACACCAACAAGTATGCTTGAGATTTTTACAATCTTTTTAAAGAAAATTACAACAAGGTATGCCAGCATACATCTTTGCATTAATTTCTTGTATATGCAGGTAATTATAATAACTCAAAATTCAAGACTGGTCTTGAATAATGTCCCATTAACACATCTATTTCACAAATAAAAGGAGAAAGGCTGTACTACCAATGGCAAAATGCTGGTTAAACTAAGCCACTAATCTTACTCATGTTTAACACATTAACACTGATTTCCCATTTAAAAAAACAAAAAACCCTGCAAAACCTTGTATGTTCTACTGCACTTAATTTTTTAAAATACAGACTTTTTACCCATTTCAGAATTATTCAGAAACATCTATTAAATTTTCACATATAGAGATAAGAAAAAGGAGGAGAGAAAAAAAGAAAAGCTGGCAATGGGAAAAAGGTAAAAGGCACCAGGAAAAAAGTAATAATTAACAGGCATAGTAATACGAATATGAATTTCAGATATATTTGTACTTCTCTGAATAGCTTCAGAGGCAATATTTTTTTTTTCAAAATTAGTTTCTTCACTACTTGTGATATTAATCAATTTCTTTCATTTTCCATGATATCAGAATTATTAACTTAGTCACTATTAAACCCTATGATTGTTCCTCTAGGAAATGTAGCTGGGTGTTATCTGGGAGTTGGGTTTGCTTTGCTATTGACATCTCAGAGAGTTTTATGCAGTGAGGATTAACCTTAGAACGGGACAAGTGTTGGCAACTCTTGAAGCATTTATCCCTCTCCAACATAAGTGATGAAATTTTGGCCCTAAAAATAATCACTGCGAGGGCCCCTGGGATGTAGAAATAGGCAATTAATATGGAAATAGAGCTTCTGTTTCAGGTTCCTGAACTGATGTTAGTCCCTCCTGTGTTGCCAGAGTGAGGGACAGCTGGAGCAGAGGTACTGCCTCCATACTTCCCCCAGGAGCACTTGCAATCTGGCCTCCAAAACATATTTTCAATTTTCTCTGTGGCATTTTTAATTGTAATCCCACTTCTCTGACAGAAAGCATTTTTTCACTTAACTGCCCTCTCTAACTCGGCACCTCACCTCCACCCTTCACTTTTGATACAGGAAATCTTGATCAGAATAACAGCATTTAAGGCTATTAAAGCAACATGTTATTTACAGATCAATGCTATTATCACTTTTATGCCTTGCCTGCTTATATAAATTGAATCATGGAATTTATGTATACACTCAGATGTAAACTCAGGCTTGGAAAAAAAAAAAAAAAAGAAGAGTTCTCTGGGGTAACCCAATAGCAAACACCATCTGCTGTTCTTCTGAGATGAGAATGATGAGACATATTCCTGAAATTTCATGATTGTACAGTGTCCATGGATAATTATATAAAGAAAATGTGCATGACCTATGATACATTATAAGAGTACTTAAAGCATATCACTTGTACCAAAGGAAAAATAATCTCAAGTATGTAAATTTTTCAGAAGAATATATTAACCTTAGCTGAAATAACACTTCAATTTAAAACACTGCTGCTCTAGTATCTTTCTATTGGTCACCTTTAAAAAAAAAATTATTTTTAAAAAGATACTCCTTCTCCACCTTGCTCCCTTGTATTTTTCTAAACACATTTCTCTATCCAGGTTCCTCATCAGTATATTTGAGATCAATTTCCATGCAGGTACACTCCTGGCATGATCGTGAATGCAAGGTTATGCATTTTTACATGCCTACAACTTCTAAAATCACTAATTTTCTGACATTTGTCTGTGAACATTCAAATCATATACCTATCATTCTTGCTTAAAAGGTTTTATTTGCTTCAATTATCTACTAAGGATGTTTTATCAAATCTGACCTTTGTCAAATTACAGGCACTTTTAGAATGATTTTTTTTTCTTTAAATCCATGAGGGAAGGTTAGGAAGGAATAAAGTATCAACTTCAAGAGAAGTTATTGTTACTTTTAAAAATAAAGCACAAAGTGTTTATATTCAGAGATTTACTCGCGCCCTCAGTCATAACTTTTGTGCCTCCATAATCAATGGATCTACTTGACTATTGTCGCCCTCAGTTTTCTTGCATTTGTGTGTTTGAGATCTTGCCGTGCAGATTCTCAAGCAGCTTCAAGAAAACAATGTATATTTTTAGATTGTTTACATATTTGTCCTCTGGAAGGAGAAATATGATTGATGGTGATGTTCACCATCCAGGTTGAAGAGGTGGCAACCTGTGCAGCCAATCTCTTGCCTTCTGTACAAATGTATATCAGAATGGAGTCAGAAAATTAAAATAGAGAAGCTTTCCCTTGACCTGCTGCTGCCTGCCTTGTTCTTTGTGTGTCCAAAATAGCGACAGACTATACCATATAAGAAAACTCACAGAATGGTTGAGGTTGGGAGNGTGTGCTTAAACCTCACCCAGGGGAGAAGGATATAAGTGCTGGTAAATGCCATTTACACCTTCCCCAGAGAATTCCCTTGACCTGCTGCTGCCTGCCTTGTTCTTTGTGTGTCCAAAATAGTGACAGACTATACCATATAAGAAAACTCACAGAATGGTTGAGGTTGGGAGGCACCTCTGAAAGCCACGTGGTCCATCCCCCCTGCTCAAACAGGATCATTTAAACCCCATTGTCCAAGGCAGTGTCCAGATAGCTTTAGAATATTACCACGGATGGAGAATCTACCACCCCACGAGGCAACCTGCTCTAGTCCTTGATCCTCCACACAGTGAAAAAGTGTTCAGAGGGAACAGTCTGTGTTTCAGTTTGAGCCCATTGCCTCTTGTCCTGCCACTGAAACAGCATCCATGCTCCTGGCATCCTTCCTTTTGGTATTTATACACATTATTGAGAGCCACCCCGAGTCTCCACTTCCCCAGGCTGTGCAGTCCCATCTCTGTCAGTTGTTCCTTATGTGAGAGGGGCTGCAGCCCCTCCATCACCCCTGTGGATTTCCAAAATATTCATAACGACCATCTAAGAGCCAAAGGAGCTTCAGCAGCACTATCATGATCTCCTCTCTGAGTCCCTGGTGAGCAGGAAACCTTCCTGAACAGAAGGTTACACCAACAGACAGAGACCTTCATCCCTGTCTGGAAGGAGTCTCCCACTGCCATCCCTCCCTCCTTCCCCATGGTGCAGCTGTGGGGCTCAGACCTGAGCAATTCAGACACTTTCCACCCCTGAATCCAGCATGTAAGAGGTGTGTGCTTCATGTGAACTGACATTCTAGTCAAAAAGCAGGGAAAAATCACTGTCAGTTTATGGAAAGGATGCATCCATGTGTCAAACCCTCAGGAAAGGCAATTAAAACTCACATGAACAATGAATCCTAATGGATGACGGTGTCTATTGGGCCCTTGGAAAGATGCCAAGAAAAAATTGGTTGCAATTTGGAGGACTGAGCTGTATCCACCTTCTGGACTTTAGGTTAAGCTACACAGCACAAGCAAGAAAATCTTTCCTGCATGTGTGGTTGCATCTAGTGTTTGCGGGATGGAGGTTCAATACCTTCACAAATTGTGCTCTGTATCAATATAGAAACAGTATGTCTATGTTGCAGCTAACTTTGCTATGTAAAATCTTTTATCTACACATTTTCTGTTAGATTTATAAACCTTTGACCCCAGATAACAGCTAGTTTCTAAACAGCAGTAGCTTCTAGAAACATTCCAACACTAAATAGACCATAATAACAGAGATAGTATGTACAAAAAGGCAAAGTAGCACAATTACCCAGAAAGATCAGTCTTGCTGTTAGTATAAAGTCACAGTGATCTAGTGCTTGTCTGTTCTGCAAATTGTTTGGAGCATAGATACCTCATCTCTCAGCTGAAATAGAAATATTTTGCTGCCACTTTATCATTCAACCAATGGCAAAGCATACATAAAAATAAATTTTATTGCCAGAAGTTAATGATGTAAGTGTTAAATAGTCACCACATACTCAATATGCTACTCAAAAAAAGGAAAAGAAAAAAGAAAAAAAAGAAACTAAGAAAATCCTGGGGTTTTTTTTACATACTGTAGAACATAAAAGTTCAGCTCTGCACACATTACACCTTTTCTCACAAAAGCCAAAGGGAATTTGCAGCCTGTGAGACCTTGCATATCTTCCATATGCAAGATCAGTGACATTTCTGGGCCCTGTGGAACAGCATCCATGAAAGGTTGGCTACATTAACTCACCTCCACCAAGATTGTGAGGAGCCAGGATGGTTTTGGTCAAAGCAGTGGCATTCCCACTCCACACCTTGGCACAACAGCCCTGAACAAATGGGTCTCAGCTTGTGGAAGCTGCTGCAGTCAAAGCTGTGATAGCAACTTCTCTTAAAGCCCCACACTCCCTGGATGTTTTGGAAAGGAGGTGGCACTTGAGGGAAGCCTGCTTTTCACTCATGGAAGGTAAGGGGTAGTTCTCATGTAGGTTTTCATTAATAAAAACTGACAAAAATTGCATAGATCAGGCAGGGAGTGATTTAACATCTTGTGATGCTGTGCAGATTTATTGCCTGTTCAATATAAATCCTGTCTGTCTTGAATCACAATTCACAAGAATCTCAACATTCAAGAGAATATGTAGATATTTTATCTGCATCTGAGTCAGGATAGAAAAATTAAACCTATTATTGCTATTATTGCAGAAAGCAGAAATCAGCTTCCTTTCAGTTTTCATCTGAAGGTTAAAGGTAGCACTTAAGAGTAGAATTTATTTTTTCCTCAACTTGCATGATTTTACTGGTATGCTCAAAATTTTTTTAAAATGTAAAAAACACCTAACTCTGAACAGTAGTTCCACAAATGAAGATATTATTGTCTGCTACAGATACAACTAAATAAATTATAAAGCCAGCCCTTACTTCTTACTAGTAATCCTCCTCTTCCAAACCCAGAAAACTTTCTTTTATCACAAGGAACTATAAAATGCCTAAGATATGAGGTTTAATTAGAGTTTTGACTTAGTCTAACAGTAAATGCTGCCATTAGTCAAAATGAATGATGTAGTGGATATATTCTGTCATGTAATAATATAAAAATCTGTTATTTAATGAAATAATTGTTACACTTCTACATGCTAAAAGACTCTGTAAACCACTTTCTTAAATAACAGGAAGCCGAAAGGTAAGTGAAGTTGAAGGTACTTTTGTGGCTTCCATTAATATAATGACACCTTTCAGAGGGACTAATGTCAATAAAGTGTACCTCTACCTTTGCTCCTTCCCTGCCAGCAGCTCCTGGTCCACTGGCAGTGTCACACTTCTCTCAGTTCTGCTTCCAGTTTCAATTCCTTATTATTCTTCTGGCTGTCAGCAATAAATGGGTAACACAAACCATGGACTAGGCAATGCTGAGAGAGTGTACAGGGAGTTTTTCTGAATTCTTTGAGAGCTCTCTCAGGCTCAGTGACCACCTACCCTCCCAGATGGAACAACTGCAATGGGTTTGACCTCACCCCAGGGCAATATCAAGCCAAGCATGTGTTCAACTACTTCTCCATGGAGTGGATTAAAGCTCTCAAAAAAAGGGAAGAAACAGTGTCAATTGATCCCAGGCATTACATGATCTAACTTGAAGAATTTTATGGTGTGAGACAAGGGCATAACCCTTTGGCTCCATATCCATGTAGTAGAAATCACAGCTCTTTTAATGGCACTCACCTTCTGCAATTAAATACACCTTATATACACTTTAGGGTGAAAGGTAGGGTTTTGCTATTAATATTACTTTTTTTGTAAGTAATCAATAGAGAGAAGTGGATGTCCTCAGATCCAAGGCACTAAACTGATCCTTTGAAGCTAGATGAGGATGGGAATATTGCCTAAAATGTTCTAGAAATTTCTGCCAGAGGAGACTGCTAGGGAGGGAACACTGCATTTGCTAATGCTAATGATTTTAAAGAAAGGACAAGGGGTGAATTGCATGGACTTGTACACATTGTGAGTTATGAACAGGAAAAAAGAGGGGAGAAAATATGAAAGCAGGAAGAATAGCAGACAATACAGTAGTTATACATTTGTGTATAGGAAGGCAAAAAAATACAAATAAATATATATGAGTTATACATTTGATTGAAGGCAACTGCAGTGCTGCACCACAGAGATTTGCATTAACAATCCTTTTAAAGATAATAGAAGCAATTGTTGAAGTTTAACGGCAAAAAGAAAAATAAATGAGGACAGGAATAGCAGAAGAGTCTGTGCTTTTAAATATTCAGAGATGGTTTCAGAGTAGACTATTATTATTAATAAAAAAATACATGCCCTATTCTATATTTAATTTATCAATATTTCCCTTAAACAGTCAAGGCAAGGTTTGGAAGGTCAGCAATACTTAAGATCTTCTTTAGATAGAGATTTAATTTGTCATCAACTTTTGGGGGTTTTCTTCCAAATGATATTACCCTGTGATCATATAGCACAGAGGCTACTTAGAGTTAACTGGCCAGTTGGTGCAAATTCTCAAATGGACCTTTAAAATGAATTAATTTTTTTCTATTATTTCAGTATGAATGAGGTTCATGCACAGTCTTTGTATTAGGCTGGCAGTCTTCCAGCTACTTTCCTGCATTGCCTATATTATTCCAACATTTTTTATTGTAACTCTTCTGCTCTGGAATTGGCTGAATGAAGCTGATTGTGGACCCCTTGCCTTTGCACCTTCCAAGAGACTTAAAAATGTAATATGCACTGGGACAAGATAAATATACTCTCCCAGAACAACAGCCACTACAGTACAAAAGACCAGGACAGCAAATATGAAAAAAAAAGTTCATTCTCAAGACCGTATTCAGTGGGCCAAAGGCAAGAACCCCAGATGGATTTTAATCCTATTTTTTCTCTCTTACTTTACTCTGACAGCACTCCATATAGCTGCATTATAGAGAGGAGCTGGATACAACATCCTTTTTCCAGAGACCATTAGGGAACTTTTGGCAACATAACACCTCGAGTAGGGGCTGGCAGGGCCCCCAGCTCCTTAGGCAGTTCCTTAGGCACTTTTTTATTCAACACTGCCTAGGGCAGATGGGTAGCAGATAGCCAAGATGACCACAGCCCTGTGTTATGGGAAAGTCAGATAAAAATTAGATTTTTTAATCGATATTTAACTACAGATAAAACTAAGGCATTGATACACTAGATAGATGATAGGGATCATATCTGTAGACTGACTTCAAACTCTGAATACTTTGTCTATATGGTCAGAATGACAATCACGCTAAAGGATGTTAGTCCTAACACAGAAAGGAGAACTCTGAGCTTTTGGCAGTTCCTTATGGTTCAGCAGGCCAGTGTCCACTCCCAGTATATCAGCTGCTGGCTCACTGTCATGGGCTGACCCTGAGTGCCCACCAGGTGCCCACCAAATGCTCTATCACTCTCCTTTCCTCAGAAAGGTAGAGGAAGAAAATACAATGGAAATGCTTGAAGGCTGAGGTAAGGACAGGGACATCACTTACCAATTACTGTCGTGGGCGAAACAGACTCGACTTGGGGGAAATGAATTCAATGTACTGCCAACTAATAAGAGAGTAGGACAGTGAGAAATAAATATAAACCTAAATCCACCTTCCCCCCAGCCCATTATTCCCAGGATCAACTGCACCCCTGACTCTTTGCCCTTCATCCTCAAAGTGACACAGGGAGGTGGAAAATGGGAGCTGTGATCATTTCATAACACTTCATCTCTGTTGCTCTGATGCTCTTCCCCTGCTCCAACGTGGCATCTTTCACATGACAGCTAATTTCTCACAAAATCCATCAATGTGGATCCTTCCCACAGGCTGAAGTTCTTTAAGACATGCTCCAGGAAGGGAGAATACTTTCATTAGGGAATTTTATTGCCATTGGGCAGTAACTTTCCCTCTATTCTGAAAAAATGTTATTCCTGAGGCACTATCACCGTTGCTGTTTGCCTCGGCCTCGGCCAAGAGCTGGTCCCTCTTGAAGCCAATTGGCCATGGTTCTCTTGGACACAGGGGAAGCTTCTGGCACCTTCTCACAGAAGCCACCCCTGTAGCCCCCTGCTACCAAAACTTTGCCACATAAACTATCCATCCGTCCATCAGTCCATCCATCCATCCATCCATCCATCCATCCCTCCATCCATCCATCCNCCTTATCTGAGAATTACGTATTTAAGAATAAACTTTAAAATTCACAGTCCTCACATATTCTTCACAAACTTCACTCATATCAACAAAAAATAATTCTGTGCTCCATAATTAACATCACAACACCAAAAAAAAAGTGGACAATTTACACACAAACTGGCATCCATCATTTTGCCGCAATTATGACAACTGAAAGTTCTCTAGTATCTTTTCACTCTCTAATATTGTTCAGCCCATATTTTTCAGATTATGTTTCCTAATTACTATCTTTGTTTGAATTTTTAATGCCAGATGTTGGATGCCAAAAAGGGACTGTGGGGGACTTACCTGGATGCCAGTTGCCCACCAAGATACTCCATGACTCCCTTCCTCAACAGGACAGGAGGGGAGAAAATAAGATAGAAAACACCCCATGGAACAAAGCAAAAAGGGAATTTAACAAGACAAAGAAAAGGCTGAATGTGGAAGAAAATTAAATACAGAAGATTTTATTCTCTAATTCTTGTCAGCAGACAATGTCCAGGAAGGAAGGTTTCAGCACAGATAGTGGTTTCTCTGGAAGACAAATATCATAACAATATTTGTCCTCCCTCTTTCTGCCCTCCCTTATCTTTTATATCTGAGCAAATGCTGCATGGTGTGGAATACCCTTTGGTCAGCTTGGGGCATCTGTCCTGGCTATGACCCTTCCCAAGATCTTACCCATCCCACCTTACTGGGGGTCGGGTACCCTTGTTGGTACATTGGAGAGATGGCCCTGGTGCTGTGGGAGCACTGCCCAGCAGGATCAGAACCTGAGTGTGTTCTCAAATCCTTCTAGATCCCAATGCAAAGCACAGACCTGTGAGGTCTCCTATGGTCTCAGCCAGAGCCAATACACCATATAGACCAAACACATCCATTTGGGGTTTCTCCCTATGTTGCTGACTGCCTCTGGAGAGCCAAAGCTGGGTTTGGATGGTTACAACTCAGAAAAAATTCTCATGGAAAAATAAAAATAGAGCAACATAAAAGTTACTTTAGCTCTCAATGTATTTTCAGAAATTCTAATTCTCATTCTTGGCAATTCCTCAGTTCAGTGCTTCTGTAGAAAAACACCAGTGCATCAAGGTTCTCGGATACTTGCCTAATACCAATTTATTAAGATGAGCAGTTTCTAAGATACAGGACTGTCACTGCAGAACTTTTGTGGTCATATAAAACAAAACTGACACAGAACTGAGTGACATTTCATACTCCATTACAATTCTTGGGATCTTGGAGATCCCATAGGATTCCAGGGCATACCATGACAACATATCCCATGACCTTGGTGCCACTTCTCTTCTTTTGAATGAGTGAACAACCCCTTCTTTTCAGTTGCTTATATCACTGATGGAAGTGCTTCTCACTCCAGTGCAGGTGGAATACCATCCTAATAAATCTTTCAAAGGTATTTTCCAGCCTAAATGACTCCATGATTCTAGTTCCTAATCGTACCCTACTTTTCCTTGTCTCACCATTTCTACCCACAAACCAGGATTTCTGTTGACCATTTGCTCTTACTAGGGACATGCAAATTCACTTGTGGTGAGACTGTAGGTGTGTGCAGGTGAGACTGCACACAAGCAGCTCCAAAACTTTATATATATTTAAAAAAAAAAAAAAAATTACTTGACATAAGTGCCCGGAAAATTAGGTAGCAGATGAATTATGTTCTGGAAGATAATGAGAAGAGATTACAGAAGAAGTGAAATGTTTTATCAGTGTTCCCATGGAAACTGAAATAGGTGCAATAACAAGCTTTTCAATTTCATCAAGTTTCGTAAGAACATAAAGTTGGCTCCTGCTAACAGCCAAGGCCAAAAGCCTCCTGGTTTAGTCAGAGTAGTGTTCAATCAGCCTCAGAGCTCAACCTCCTAGTTTATGCCTAAGAAAAATGAAGAGCCTTGCTGTGGGGAGATGGTCAGCTGACTTGGAAGAAGGAAAGGGAGTATGCAAAAGCAAGCCCAAGACAACAATTTTGCTGAAGAATATGCTAAAGAAATATTTTTACAAGAGTCACAGCCACTAGTATTGTCAGCACCCAGTGATATCTATCCTTCATCCCACAGTGATCTCTGCTTTCTGAAAGCAAGAGCTCCCTCCACAGGCTTTTGACCAGAAGCCCGGTTCATAACCTGGAATTAGGAAAATGATGAATTCTGAAACTCCCTGTTCTTCATATACGACTTTTCCACTAGGCAAGGAACAATTACTATAGGTGTAAGTCTTCAGCTTCCTGTTTTTCAAGATGTACTCTTGCATGAATGCCGCTCCCTGCTATAAAATTTGAAAAGCCTTTTTTGTTTATTGTGTGTCAATCCAAAGTTTGGCTTGTTTCGCCTTTTCTTCTTCTGACTGACAGTTTATGCATCTAATATCATTAGTACCTCCACTGTTTTCTAAAACAGTAATTTTTGCAAGAGGAGAATGAAGTTTCATTAAAAATTGTTCACATGCTGTCATAGAGGATTAACGAGAAAGTATTTGAAACTGTCTAGTGTTTTAAGAGGAAAAGTCTAACATGACAAGATCTCTGCAGCTCATGTACAGTACAATATGCCACACTGTACAAAATAAAGTAAGTTTTAATACTGCCAGGGAGACATTGCTCAGCATACTCAAAGCCATTATAAGTTTCTTTTTCACTCTCAGTCTTCCAAATATACTCTACTGTGGTTTTAGAGCTACTTTGACTATGGCAAAATAGGCCTCTATCCAAATGTTCAGTAAAAGATTTCACTGAATAAGGATGCTAAGGCAAACTAAATTGGACAAAAGAAAAGGACTATGATAAATTAACCTTGTATTCAGAAGTCACTGAGAACTCAGTTTCAATTTTTCATTAGCAAAATCAGCTGCTATCTTCTGAAAACCTTCCACTTATGGTTTTCCTCTAGGCTGTGATATATCAGTGCTAGTGAAACTCTGACAGTAGAGAATGCATAGTAATCCACATTGAGATACTCTGTACAAGGGTACAAAGCTGGGGAATTGCCATACGAGCTCACCAAAGTGTCCTTACCAAGGACTGTGACCTTGCAAAGGCATCAATAAACACCCAAAGACATTATTTTCATTCTCATGCTTTTGCTGGGTTTCTTAGATATTTGTCTATCCCAAAATTTCAAGTACATATCAAAGACACATCCCTCCTTCTCCCCTATTCCCACTGTTATACCGTAAGGGAACACCATAAATACCTCTCTGAGCATTTCTGGCCATACAACCAAATGTCTTCTTACTTCCAACGCCAGCCCCACCCCAAACATAAGTATCTTGCAGCTTTATGAAAGCCCCAAGATCTTTTTAGGTGATGTTGCTTTCTACATGACTGCACCTGTCTTCCCTATTCCCACTTGATTAATATTATGTAATTTTATACATGCTACATCATGTCAGTCTTCCCTGTGGAAATCAGTGACCTTCCAGTAGCTGAAGGGAGCCCACAGGAAAGATGGAGAGGGACATTTACAAGGGCTTGGAGTGACAGGACAAGGGACAGTGGCTTCAAAGTGACAGAGAGTAGGTTTAGACAAGATATTAGGGAGAAAATCTTTATTGTGAGGGTGATGAGGCACTGGCACAGGTTTCCCAGAGAAGCTGTGGGTGCCTCATCCCTGGAAGTGTTCAAGACCAGGTTGGATAGCAGTCTGAGCAACCTGGTCTAGAGGTTGGATCTCAATGATCTTTAAGGTCCCTCCAACCTAGGCCATTCTATGATAAGATAGCTGCACACATTTTGCAGCCAGTCTGATAGAAGCCCCCAAGGGGGGCCTGAATGTGTCCAGCATTTGTCAGTGATAATCTGGATGATGGAGGAGAGACTCTACCTATATTTTAGGTGATGCCAGTCTCTGGGTGGAGTGCCTTGTGAAACAATTTAAAAAGTGAAATCCATTTGTCAGAGTGTAACAAAACTGCAAAATGTCTCACTGAGAGAACTATTCCTCAAGAGAAGATTTCTCAAACTTCAGCTGAAGACAAGTACAGAATTTCCTGTGCTGACAGAGGAAAATTGTTCTATACATTTAGAAAGCAAGAAGAACCAAACAGCCCAGTATCAGATGTTCAATCAACATGTTGGAACAGCTCAATGGCAGTTTAAAAATATTGCTACAAAAATAAATGAATGAAACAATTGAAAAAGAAAAAAAAAAAGGAAAAAAAATATAGATTTTAAGACTCTGAGATTAGATCCCAGCAGATGAAACATTCCAGTTTTAACCAGTAGTATGCCTTGGAATGCAAATAATCCAACAGAAATGTAGCATATCAGAGCATTATGCTTTTCACAGGGAAGGACATAAGCACAATTTACTAACACTAGCATTCAATAACTACTTGTCATGTTGTGAAAACAATGTTCAATAAATACATACAGAAAACATTGCTCCATCTTTACAGAAATAATGATATATTATATAATTATGATATAACAACAGGGAAATCTAAAGGCCGACACCTCAGAGGATATTGGCCCAAGAAATTTCCCGTAAACCTAGAAGAGCAAATTTTCTAATCAACCCTGACAAACTACCACCAATAGTAAGGCAGGAAAAATAATTCTGCTTTTGTGATTATTGTGTTTTTTCAGTTATCCTTTCAGGTATTATACTTGTGAAGTGAAAGCTTTGCTGAGTCTGCTGAGTTCAACAGATATTGACCTAACTTTTTGATCCTGTCTGAAAGCAGCTTCTAATTTTGTTACAAAAAACCAGCAGCTGTAAAAATTTCATTCTGCTTGCTTGAACCTACATACCTCTGGTTCTGCATAAGACTGTTCTCATATGAGGATAGCTTTTACAGTAAATATAATTAACTAATTTCCCTTGAAAAATAAAGGATTTTGATGCTTTTGATATTTTACTGGGGGGTCTGAATAACTGAAGGTCTTCCAGATTTCAAAGTCATCCACTGCAAATGAAAGTATACCAAGAGTTTAAAAAGACTTTACTTTCACATTTATAATGGTTGCACATAGAAAATATTCCTGTAACATAATTTCACCTCATTACTTCAATGATGTAACTGAATGGAAACTCGATCACATCCATTTCAATTAATTATTAATATTTATAGGTGAAAATCTGGAGAAATTGAAATGCATTTTATACAGATTTAAGGGTGTCTTAGACTATTTGGAGATATCCAATTCAAGCTATACACTAATTTCTGAAATACTAAAGAACAGATACAGTTTTAGTTAATCTCAGCACACATTCTGCCATATCTAAGATTTTTGCATGTCTAAGGTGTCAGCTCTGCCCCATTTGTCCCAGCTAGCTTATCTTTAAGAATAAAGCTTAGCTTTCAATTGTGTGCTAAAGGACTGACCTGAAAAACAGATGATTTTGGCATGCATTGATGCAGTATCTATGGCAGCAGAATGAAATCCACCATTGTGTGTTTTAAATACTCTGCAGAGATTTAACATCCCTTATATTCTGTGAGGCACCAAAACCTTGCCACAGCTCCAGCACCTCTGCAAAGCAGTGCCTCCCATAACTCCCTGTAATGGTTTAAGCACAGCCAGCAAGTAAACCCCACACAGCCAATCATCTGGGATGGGGGAGATAATCAGAAGGGAAAAAGGTAGAAAACTTGTAGGTTGAGATAAAGTTTAATAGGCAGGCAAGAGCTGCACAAATCAAAGCAAAACAAGGAATTCATTCACTGCTCCTTGTGGACAGGCAGGAGTTCAGCATCCCCAGGACAGCAGTGATCCATCACATGGAATGGTATCTTGGGAAGACAAACACCATCACTCCAAGCATGCCATCAGTGTCCTCTTCATTCTTCTTCACCCCTTAGCCATATATACTGACCATGGTGCCTTATAGCACAGAATATCCCTTTGATCACTTGGGGTCAGCTGTCCTGGCTGTGCCCCGTCCCAGTATCCTGCACACTCCTACCCAAATTGCTGGTGGGGTGGTGTGAAAGTGATGCTCACCATTATCGAAAATATCCCTGTGTTATCAACAGTGTTTCTGGTACAAATCCAAAACACAGCCCATACTAGATACTGTGAAGAAGATTAACTCTACCCCAGCAGCATGACCCTATTCCCTCCGAACTGCCTTTTTACTCTTTGTTGTATGACACAAAACAAAGCTCTGAATATAAAACTGTGTCTTTGCATCATCATTTTACAAACTAATCATTTCACTGTGAATAACTCCTGATAAAGTTTATAGCATGCTCATACTTAATTAATCCATTATTAGAAGTGAAAACCAAACAGGGGTTAAACACATCCTAACACAGTGGAAAACAAATCTAGGATTATTTAAATAGCTGTAAGCTTTGGATACCAACATTTTCCTTCAACACAGGTTTTTCATTATATTATTAATGCAATAGACTTTGTGAATGAAAAGAGTAATGATCAAGTACACTGCCTTCAGGTTAGCTGTGAGCCCAGACATAGGGAAATGAGATTGCAAAGAAGGAAGGAGAAAAAAAAAACCCAAAAGGCAGATTGAGTTGTGAGTTACATGCATATTTTGCTGAGCTCTTAACCAACATTTCCTATTGCAATTGTAGTTTATCTAACTATGTGACAAACAGAGAAGGCTTACTTAACGAACAGTCTAAGATTATAGATCTTCTGTTGGTTTTTTGTCTCTACTAAAAAGAGGCAAATATTGTATAACCCATTTTTAAATAAACTGTTTTTCAGCAGTCAGTGAGGAAGCATGTGCTAATTTGCATGACCTATTATCTCTGGCATCTATTTGCTTGTGGTCCTTGCTTTTAGAAGAATTGGCATTAATTATAAGTATGGAAGTAATTTGAAATGTCAGTTCAGAATTTTACAGCTTGGAACAGCTCATCCTTCAATAATTAAGTCAATAAAATTAACTTAATTTAATTTAAACAGTAATGCTTCTTTTTAGATCTTACAGAGTGATTACAATTAGTATTTCATAATTAGTATTTTATTGATGTCCATACACTGGATTGCCAGGTGTCAAGATACACCGATGATTGGAAGTAATTTGATAAACATTCAGAACTGTTGCATTAATGTCATGCCTCCCAATTATGCATTGAGTTAATGAATGCATTTAAATGTTATGGAGATGAATTTAAAGGACAGCTCAACCTTAATTACTATACCATTTCCTCCCTCTTCCCATTCTAATTATAACTTCAGTAGTTATCACCTTTTAGTTTACAAACATCACATTCCTCTGTAAATGCAGAAATAGAATATTTATGTTACTTTTATTTTTTTTAAGGGTGCCAACAGAACGAAAATAACAAAGGGTCATTTCTCCTTAAACTAAAGACTTCTAGAAATTGAGAAATTATCTTTTACCTGTCCTCCCTCATTTGTATTTTATTATCTTAATGATTAACAGCCAGGACAGGGCAAGAGAGTAAGTGAAACCCTTTCAACCAGTATCTGAAATTTCCCCCCTATTCATTAAAGAATGATGAGAAATAGTGGAAGAGTTAGCATCATTGACCAGCAGGGTGTTTGAAAGTGTGTATAGCCAGGTAGGGGGAATCTTTGCAGCTCTATTTCTGTGCAATTTAACATCACGGGGATGACGCTGAATGCTTTGAAATCTATGGCTCCCGAAACCCACAGTGATTTTGCTCTCACATGGAAATGATTTGGCCCTAGAAACACCTGTCATTACCAGTGCTTCCTCAAAAGAGTATGGTGAGGAAGATGGTTGTCCTGAACTCAGTGAATCCTCTGGAAGTTTATTCTCTTGTGAGCACATGTAAACCCAAGTTTTGAGGAAAAGCAAAGAAAAATTGCTATCTCTAAGGGACAGAGATGAATCATCAGCTACCAGATGGCTTATTCATGGCTGCAATTTCTTAACTTTGACATGTTTAAAGGGACAGCTTTGGATGGAAATGGATGCCAGGAAACATTCCTATAAAAGCTGACTATGTCGTTAGAAGATACTTTTCCAAACCACAAAACCTACTCTAGCACAGAAAAGAGACTTAGCAAGAATATGAGGGGTTTTCTATCAGATGTTCTAGAGCTTTATAAGAAAGATGCAGTTTGCACAAATCCCTTAACATGTTATAAAACTGGAAGGAACAGAAGTGTGTGATGTCCAAAAGCATTATGACATTGCAACCTGCCAAAAATAGTCTGTTGTGCTTCTCAATATCTTTACATTTCTTAGCGCTCTAAAGGTCCTGATGCTACACAGTGAGCACTGTCTGCATGGAAATGGAGTAAAAGGAATATTAAATAACATGACCTGAGTAGAGTTTAAAATTTATTGATTGCTACCTTGTCTAATTCCCTGATTTCTTTCTGTCCCCTTCCTTAATTAGTTTCTCTATCTAGTTTCACATAAAGTTCTCACAGATTTTCATAGAGTGCTTTTGTTTGTTTTGTGTGGGTGTTTTTGTTTGTTTTGTGTGGGTTTTTTGGACTATTGTTTTCAATGTATATTATTGATAGTGGAGAACAGGCAATTTTGAGAAGAGAAAGATCAAGTTTTCTGCTTCACTATAGAAAAAGAAATTATGGATAAAGGGAGTGGAGACCCAAGACAGTGTCCCTAAAAAAAGATTTAAATTCTACCTACTCCCACCCTTGCACAGCTATGGCAGTGCTGTCTGCAGTGAGAGACTCTTTCTCCTGTGCTGAAAAGTCAGTGTCCGGAAGACAGACGCCTGCACAAGTGGTACCAAGAACAGGCTGAGACAACACCCATCCTGCTTGATGCTCCTGCTCCTAAATTATATGTGCATCCTCACTGAGGAAATAGGACGTGTACAAAAGAAGGTGATCTGACAGGAAGATATATTTATTACATTACACAGGTTTCTCACTGTACTTATATAAATCCTTGTAAATCCTTTGTCCCTTGCACTTGTGTAATTTTTTGAAGTGCAGTGAAAAGGAGGGCAAGTATATTCAGCCTTTATGATTTGCTATGACAAACATGGGAATTGCTTCTTGTTCAGACATGTCGACATGTGAGAGAACTGTGGGTATGTGCTCAGGTCCCTTCCCACCAGTCACGAAAAGTCTTAGATTTGCACCAATCAGTAGAAATCAAGAGCATCCTGGAAAACAAAGGCTGTACTATTCCAACTTGCCTAAATTTATTTTAAAGGTAGGATAAGAAAAGAGATCTAAATGTAGATTTTTCCAAATTTAAAAAGTGATTACAATTGCATTTAAACAAACTTCTGTTCATAGTTTAAGCCACAAGTCTCAATAATGCAACAAGAGGCTCAAAGTGACTCTTCTATAGCACTTAGAATCATCTCTGCTTTACCCTCCTACATGAAAAGTGCAATTGGTCTTTCAGCATTTGACTTTCCCTTAAGAGTCTGTATTTTAGACCAAAAAGCCCATTGCACTTTGCTAACCAGTGATGTACCGAACGTGACAAAATCATAATCCAAGGATATTCTAAACAATCTGGAACCAGACAATTAACAAAATGACCACTGCTTTTAAAAACCAAATGCACCTTTGGAGACCTTACCTAAAATTTTTCGACTTCTGAGATGGGAAATAATGGATGCTATATAGACCACTGGTAAAAAATATACAGTACAAATCAAATTGCCTGTCGAATTAATATAGTATAACATCCCTGGGTTTTAGGTCAGAATTCATTTTAGAAAGCATCCCTCCCATTTTTTTATTAAATATGCATTAAAAACAATACATGAGTAATTACTCTAAGACTAGAATCCTACACACTGAACATATTTACTTGTTGCCTTAGTCTAATCACAAACTGGCCAAAGAACCTAAAAAGTACGTCAAAAGTAATGTGAGATTTTTTTACAGCTTCTAAAATTTATGTGATTTCTTAAAGTCAGCCGGCAAATATGCCTTTCTGGAGCATCAAGATACTAAAAGTTTGGAACTGGAAAAATTTAGTGCAGAGCCTTTTAAATGAGAAGGGTTTCTTGTGTTTGCATCTTTAATCAAGATGGCCTTTAGCACTTACAAGAGCAAACAAATGTAGCAGAATGGTCTGACCAGGTCCACACATATAACATAGAAGGAAAAGAAAAAAAAAAAGAGATAGCAGCTGTCAGGTCCTCACCTTATTTTATGAGTTTTTTTACTGCTGTTAAATCACCTATAGTGTGGTCCTACCAGGGTGAAGACTTTCTTACCTTAATACGGACAACATTTCTACATTGTACTACTGGGAACACCATCCTGGAATTTCTGTCCTGGAAATGGTATTCTCCACTACCAACACAAGCCAGTCTTAACCCCAGTTAAACACATATTTGCATGCTCCCTTCTGTAATTTGTTCATACTGATTCTTTGTATTTTTTTACAAAGCTCTACAGAATTCACTGTATTCAAATGATGGGTCTTCTTACGAATCTCTTGTTTCCATTCTAGCACAGGGCTCTTAAATGATGTAATTTGATGCTAATATTTCTATTAGTTTCAAGTTCATCAATATTCAGCAGTTTCACATTTATAGATATAAGCCTATCTAAAAGAACAAAAACTCCAACCCACAGAATTCAAATCCTCAGTTTGTTAGAAGCTGGGATTTATATCCAAATTCCATGAAACACTGTGCAAACACTAAATCATTCCTGGCTGTATTTCTTTTTCCTTTGTAAACCAGCCTGTGTTTTGGCTTTAATCCTCTGTATAAAATCAAAATGTAATAACAAGCTCTTTGAGCAAAATGTCACTCTGTCTAGCAACTGAAGCTGCAGCACCAAACTGTGCTAACTAGATCACTGACAGTTCAGCACTGTCAATAAATGACAGTATTGGTATGAGTAATGTGTATACTTAAGGCTACATGTAATGGGAATAAAGTGTTCTTCTATTGTCAAAAGTGTATCATTTCAGAATCTTCATAGCAGAAGCTTGATCGATAGCTCAGCAGGCTGGCAGACAGGGGAGCCAGCAGATAAAGACCAGCCCAGTGACAGGTATAGCTGCTACATATTTTTGGAACATCATGATCTAAGTGCAACCTTATCAGATAAACAGAGGTGAAAGGGAAAAAGAAAAAGAAAAAAAGACCTTTAAAAGGAATTGCCTCAAGCTCACAGGCGACAGTACAAGTACTGAAAACAGTGTAATTCTTGGCCCAATGATAGAGGCTTGGTGACAAGCATAATGAAGAAAGTCTGGTTTTGGTCTCACTCCCCTCAGCATTACATCCAAGTTAAAAACCAAACAAATACTACCACCTTCTCAAAAAAAAACCCCAGCCAGTTTTCATAAACTTATTTTTAAATCATATAGAGTATATCACTATATGTATTCAGTCAGTTGAGTGCTTCTGATGATATCCAAGTATCAGGCCTGATAATGTGAACTAAAGTTCTGGAAGTCATTCTGTTTTCTTACACAAGCCCTTCTCCTCTTCCCCCAGGCTGTTGAGGGCATTTACAGCTACACAGGGAGAAACATAATATTGCTGCTATACTGTTTGTCCTTTATCCCAGGGGGAGGAGAGCTAAAAGAGACACATCTGGAAGGTGTGACTGACATACTAAGAAAATAAGACCATGAAAGTGCCTAGGGAAAACTTTAATTTATTAGAACAGCTGTCCTAGTTATGCCTCTTTCATGGCTTCTGATGTAGCCTTTATGTTGATCTCCCCCCACGTTCATCGAGCAAAGCTTTCTCACTGGGGTGGATGACCTTGACTGTCTGTCAAACCTCCACACAGCCACTCTCACAAATCTCCCTCCTCAACAGGGCAAGAGGGCACAACATAACCTGGAAGAGCTCATGGACCAAGGCAAAGACAAGGAGCATCTATCAGTCACCACCACAGGCAAAACAGGCTCAGCTTGGGGAAAACTAGCTGATCACCAATTAAAATATAGAGTTGTATAGCAAGAAGCAAAGACAAAATATATTTCACCCTCCTCCCCAGGCTCAACTTCACTCCTTCACTCCCAGTTCCTCTGCCTACTGCTTGAGCAGTGCAGGAGCCATGGGGAATGGAGGAGGTGCTCCATGGGGCTCAGATGACAGGCAAGAGGTAGAAACTGATGCACAGGAAGTTCCACCTGAACATGGGGAAGAACTTCTTTATTGGGCAGTGAAGGAGCACTAGAACAGATCACCAAGAGAGGGTGTGGAGCTAACTCAGAACCATCTGGACACAATCCTGTGCCGTGTGCTTTGTGATGACCCTGCTTGAGCAGATGACCAATGTGGTCCTTTCCAACCTTACCCATTCCGGGATTCTTTGCAATATAGAACACTGTGTCTCTTCTCAGTCTACATATGACATTTGTCTCCCTTACTGCTGATGTCAGTTTTTAGCAAGAAGATACGTAGTGATATAATTAATAGCTTAAGACCTACACAAGTAGGCCATGTTCACTATTTCTCATCTGTATGCTTTTCCCTCTATTGTAAAGTCTTGGATATATGCAAATGGTACCAAAATAAGGCTCCTTATATCTTCCTCTAGAATTTCTAAGGCCTTAACCATAATTTCTTGTTACTTGAGGGTGGGTGGGGGTGTGGGAGGTTGGGGAAGAAGAGTTCCTCTCCCTGATCCACAAAGCTACAAAGGAAAAATCCAGATTTGGGAGTTGAGCATTGACTATTCTCCTAAGGAATTTAAACTGAGAGATTTTTAATGTGATTGTACTGGTAACACAAAGGAACCAAAAGCAAAGCAAATTAAGCTAAATTTAGTCCACCACAGAACAAACTATTCAGGAATAAAAGCATTGCATACGAGGTACTCATGTGCCGAATAGTATTTCCTGCTCCCTGTTTAGCAACTACCACCCTAACTCCCTAAACCAAGAATCAGCAGGAAAGATAATGAAAAAGGCTTTTCTCTCCTCACTTTAGTGATTCCCTGTGCATTTGTCACCATCTTTTGTTAATCCAGAAGAGAGCATTCGATATAGTGCTTTAAAGTCACCAAGATCTAGTGATTGGAAGTCCATTGGAGAAATGGTTAAGGATCTGCAGATACAGCTCATTCTAAAGGATTGCCATGCTTACTTCAACACACTTCAGAAGGTAATTTTTTGGAATTTTCCTTAAGCCTTAAAAAAGTCTCACGACACTTCAAAGCGCCAACAGTTCCCTTTATTAAAAAAAACCACAACAAACAAACAAACAAAAAAACCCTCAAGACAACGTGATACCAAAACCAGAGTAAGCCTTCTCTATCATGTGGTTGCTCTTGAACTTTCTTGGATCAAAAGTCCACATAACTTTTATAGGGCTGTTGTTTAATGCACCTCACTGAGCAGTACCTGAATGTAAAAGACTTCCATGAGGTTCAACTTCCTGTTTCCAGGGTGAAACAGGGTAAAGGGAGAAGAAAAATGTACCTTTTCACTTGGTGTAATCGTGTGCGTTTGGGGGTGGGGAGCATTCATTTATGTTGTAAGGTTTTAGCTACATAAGTACATGGTTTGATTTTACCATGGATTTTAAAATAGGTAGATTACTTGGGAAATATAACCGTGTGTTTGGACAAGAGATGGGAAGTGGTCTTCACAGCTGTCAAGTACCCCATTGACACTGCTTGAAAAACAAACTAAAAAGCCACAAAACCAATTCACAACTTCATCATACCCCTGAATCACGCTTAATTTCCCAGTGTAAAAGGAAATCAGAACAAATAAAGAGCTGAACAGCTCTTGTTGCTTTACCTTTGGTAAGTTTAGTCTGACAGTCAGTTACACAGGACTAACATCAAGATACAGGAGATCTTGGACTGAAGAAATGAGACAGAGGTCAGAATATAGCATTAAGTTATTGACTGAGATTCAAGGAGCAATACATATCTGGACATTAAATTTCTTTATAAAGGTTATTAAAGGAGAATCATGAACCTAAAACCTTACAATTCACAAGAACTTACACAGAAAAAAAAAATGTTAGAGAAGTTGAAGGAGAATAGAATTAAAAGTTATTAAGTTAAAAAATAATCAGAAAGTGCTGACAGTGTAAGTTTAAGGAATCTGATATTTCTGCACAAGCAGAGAAAGTGTGGCTATAGTGTAGCACAAGATTTTGGATAATCTGTTAGTGTTTTGCAATGGATATGGGCAGAGATACGTTGAATGGAAGCTGAAAAGAAGCTTCAGGCAAATGCTTTGAGCATTGAATTCAAAGGGCAAAAGAAAATAAAAAGGAAGAGTTGATATTTTGCAATAACAAGTTGCGTTTTGAATGAAATATAGACTGTGCTTGTCCAGTTTGTGAGGCAGTCTGAAATGATACTGAAGCAACTGGATTTAAAGATGAGATTCCCAAACTAGATTTCAATACTTTTAATAGTTCTCTTGCACATTAACATATGCAACAAGCAGAAATTACTTGCTGGATAAGCCTCAACTGATGTGTTAAGGATTGATCTCTTCAGAGACTTTTCTGTTTATGTGGTTACATAATAGCATTTCATTATTTTAATGGTGGTAGTAGTTTTACTATACTATTCTTTAATAATCTTTCTAGAAAGAACTTTATATTGTGAAGGAAAGGTTAGAAACATGCACTTAAGTAGCTGCTAGGGAAGGTATATATCCACAATGTCGTTTTTAAATGCAAAAAATTTTCTCTGTCTTAAACGTAAAAGGAATTACAATCTCTGTGTCTCATGAATCAAATAGGAGGAGGAAAAAAATCTGGCTTGACACTTGTGTGGGACAGGTTTTCGCTCTACAAATACATCTGAACAATGAATTCAAACAGCTTTTTATCTTGTTTCAATCAGAAAGCTGATGTAGACAAAAACCTGCATTTAATAGCATTACGGCTTAGATATATGCTGACAAAACCCTGAAAATTCAAAAGCAAGAGCATCTTTTAAATTACTTATTTAAATTTGAAAGCTCTGGTTTTTGTGGTTGGTTTGTTTGTATGCTCCGAGCGTGGCTTTTCTCTTTTGTCCAATTTTAATATATAAATTGTACCTTACAGAGTCTCCAAAGGTTGGGAAACCTTTCTAGCCTCCCTGGATGGCAGACAGATGAATGATTCACAATACCTGAATTCATTCTGGTGATTTTTTAAAATGTTTACAGTTTAACTGGCTAACATCAGTTTTGCAACATATGATTTAAGCAGTCTTCAGAGCTCTTGGGTATACGTATTTTGATAAACTTGACAATTATATAAAATCATTTACCACTACAGACAATAGTAGATTCTATCCTTTGTCTAAATTCTTTCATTTTGTGGATCATAAATACCGAGACCAACTGTTCCAAAGGCAATATTAAAGTCTTTTAATGCTGATACAGTTACTAGGCACATGTTCTACACTGATGTGTCTAAATATCATAATGAATTTTTAATTGCAAAGAAAAGAGCATTTCTAAAATGAAACAATGTTTTTCATTTCTACAACACCCAGGGGCCATAATTCACTTATAGACTAATGGCCTGTAAAACTCTGCTTGTTGACTGTTAACTGCAAAATTCAAGCAGTGCGTAAGAACATGAAATGCTTCCTGTAGAATACAGCTTTAGAATCATAGGATGGCCCGAGGTGGAAGGGACCTCAGAGCTAACTTTGTTCCCACCCCCTGCCATGGTCAGGGACATTTTCACCAGACCAGGCTTCTCAGAGCCCAATCCAACCTGGCTCTTAACACTTCCAGAAATGGGTCATCCCCAGATTCTCTGGGCAACCTGTTTTGATGTCTCATCACCCTCATAGTAAAAAAACTTCTTCTGTATATGTAACCTAAATTCTCCCTCTTTCAGTCTGAGCCCATAATTCCTTGCCCTGTCACTACAGCCCCTGAGGAAGTTCCCTCTGGCTTCCTTGCAGGCTCCCTTCAGATACTGAAAGGTTACTGTGATATCTCCACCCAACCTTCTCTAATTCTGGGGTTTGAAGCCAGTTTATTTATTTCTTCATCCTTAGTAGGTTATGTCCCCCATCTTACTTTTTGATTTTACTCTGACATTAAAAGCAGTAGAGTAGAAACTGAAACTTGCATTCAGCACCTCCCCTCACTGCCTACAGCAAGCTGTAGACATCATCCCTGAGATAAACTTTGTGAATGTGTGCACTGTTTCAGAACTTGTGTGAACAGAAAAACAGAAGATAATTTTTCTAGCTCTGAAAAATTCACAATTGTGCTTGTAAAGATAAAAGGTGCATGCACATGTAGGGATCACCTGCAAGATTTTAAGTGCATCATGTTCAGACAACTTGCTGGTATAGCAAAAGATAAATGTCCTGTCACCTCAGATTGTATCCATATGCACTATCACTGTTATGCCTGACATATATACTCATCAGTTGACCTCCCTCTGTCTGTAATGTTCTTAAAAAGTCATAAATTCAGGGAAATTTCTCCATGGAATTGGGGAAATATACAGCTTGTGTTAGTGCAAAATTTTTCATAAGTCAACTCATTAAAGGACAGAACGCTGCTTGGGGATATGAGAAATGTTGTGCTGAGTCAATCTAGAAAGAAAGTGCTAATAGACAAATTATGGATTTCCCACACCACCACCACTCTAGTGTGGAATAACATCTCAGGTCCAAGATCAGGGCTCAGGCTGGGTACAGAATCTGCAGCTCCTAAAGCTCGCAGGAAAATCAAAGTCTGGGAAAATAAGAATTCTGCTTTCAACTGGCCAGGGAAATCAGATCCTTACTCAAATAATGCTACATAGTGGATTAGAAAGTGCATGCTAATAATTTGCCTTTCATGAGTATTTGTACAGATGTATTTTCTACACATGTAGTTTGACGAATTCTTTAAACAAACTTTGAGTGTAAGTGCTCATGTAAGGAGAATCTATCTTAAACACGCATACCTTTTTTTTTCTGATTATAGAAAAATCCCTGGATAACATAACAGTGTCACACAATTTTTAAATTTTTTTTGTGTTTGTTTTTAGATTTAGAATTTTAAAGCATGTATCTAAACTTTGGTGTCCTATTGGACATTCTGATTCAGTTAATCACCTTCAAATATCAAAACTGTAAACTATGACTGCAAAGACAACTCATTTAATGAGTTCCAAAAGCACAACAACAACAACAACAACAACAACAACAAAACCCCAACAACAAAAACCCAAAAACAAAAACCCCAAACCAAAACAACAACAACAACAAAAAAAAACAACAAAAAAACCAACCCAAAAAAAGAAACAAACAAAAAAAACCCAGAAAAATCTCCCTCAGCCTTCCTCCCTCTAAACCACAAACAAGGAACATATTACTAACACACAGAAAATAAATGGAGAAAGTCTAATTTCCCATGTTGAATGCGCAGGCTTTCTAATAATAGGGCTATCAAGTCATTGATTAAATCTATAACTAGGATCTAGCACCCTTGAATATATAACTAAAAACATAGATCTTGTTTTTCTGGATGGAAAGTTTGCTCTTCTAGAGCATGATTAACAAGTTAAATGAAAAGTAGAGATTTTTAAATTCAAATACTTTGCAATTATCCTTAGTGGTTTATTTTCCATTTAGGAACATATTATGGGAAAATAAAAAGCCAGTCTAAGAGTTCTTCTTAGTTCCACACACTAAGTGTGTGCATAATCCTTTTGACACTTGACCTGTCTACATGCCCATCAAATGGGCATGAGACTGACCTGATGTTATGGAAAATTTACATGTCATCCACCATAACAGGATTACACTACAGGATCCCACTGAGTCAGGAAGCCAAGAAGAGGTTTTTTAATAAAGTTCACTTTATTAATAGTGCTACAGCTTGAGTGCATGCCTCCAAAGAGAAAACCTGAACAAAGAAATCCCTGTGTAGCTGTATTGCTACAATCCAAGTTTTCTGTCCCTAAAGCAATAGTTTGGACCAATAGTTATATTAAGATCTGGGGCCTTACACCTTTTTGGTTTGATTTGTTTGTTGTTTCATCGGGAAAGATATATTTTTCTGGCAGATACAGTGTTTCTCTCTCCCGTTTCACCCCCTCTTAGGCTGGTTTGAATGGGTTCTCTGGTTGTCTTTTCAGCAGCTGCAATATGGTTGTTATAGTTCATGTATCACAATCTGTAGGCTTTGTCTGCTCATGCAATCTACTATTGCTAAGTCTTAATTATATAATGGCTCTCTCCAGAACAGTCCTACCTTTGTTTTTATTAACATTCATGCTATTTATTTTATGATATCAGAATATTGTAGCCTCTAAGGTGTAAGCACAGTTGAGTACAGCAAGTGTTTCAATGCTAAATACAAACAGTATGCCAAAGATTATTATAAAAATCAATAACCCATAAAGAATTCATTTTGCCCAGGCTCCTAAATCTGGTATCCAGAAGGTGAGCCAAGAGCATACTTCTTGTAAGCCTGTTGAACTATTATCCAATTGAATTTTATGCACTAATTTTACTTGCTACCACAACTTCCAGACAGCAGCTGAAATCCTCCCACTCTGGTCAACAAACATGCAACAACTAGTATTAATAATTATACACACTCCCCCTTGTGAAACTAAGAAAATGTCTGCTGGCATTCTATTTTTTAGTGAAATTTCAGAGAGTTGTGAAACCTTTTTTTGGAATGTCACAATTGCATTAGCAGAATTACTGCCTAAAATTTCTATTCCCACTGAAATGTTAACTAAGTCCTTTTCTAATTCTGTCACTCCCAATCAGATAAAAAAACCCAAAAACCATAAGAAGTGGAATGCAGCTGGACTTTCTACTAATAAATTATTACATTTGGTGCTATGAACAAATGTTTGCACCATGATCCTGATATCACAGCTAAATTTGAGAACAAAAATATTAGCAGTTGAGGCTCTTAAAACAAAAATTCCTGACACTGTCCTGTTAATTTTTTGTAATCTCTCTTGCCACATATCCCAGATCACCCTTTGTGCTCAGGTACAGACCAAGGTGCTTGGAAAAGTCCCCAACTATTTTTGTTATTTATAAGCCCATTGCTTGGTTGCAATCATCAAGGTTGCTCACAGGAGTAGTATTACTATAGGAGCATAAGATGAGTGAGGCAGGTGTAATGTTTTACACACTGCATGGTTGTTCTTTGCTTCTGGGACTGCCACCTCCCACTGTTGTGAGTGCATGTGGTTTTGGTGGAAAGAAATATCTGAACACAACCTAGTCCAGGAGATGTTATTTGGTACAGGGATCCCTAACAGAGGAGTGCTCAAAGCCAAGCGGCTTGGAAGGAAAGGACATATCCAATAATGAGTTTTATCAGTAATTTTGACTATGATTTTGATCCGTTGAAATAAAAAGTTTCCCTCTCTGTAACAAGGCTGTATAAATTTAGATACTATCTCATGTGAAAAAGCATGGCAAAGGCTACTAACTTTACATGTAGGATTTCCATAATTTCCTCAGGCATTTGGAAACCTCATACCCAAGTAGGTCAGAAAGAAACGAAAACCTATTTCAGTTTTTAAAACAGTGACCATGTTGGATTCTTCCTGCACTCATTGTTCTTCATCCACTGAATGACCCTTTGACAACCACTTAACATGCAAGTGATGGATCCAAGCTTCCTGTCCTCTAACTTTTACAGCAAAGTAAGAATTTAATAAGACTGTCTGCAGCCACTCCCACATTCCAATTTAGATTTATGGGAAAACACTTTTAATAAAATTTTATCTCCAGGCTACAAATCATGTGCCAGTACCTCCAGAGACGTGGGTTAGTATCACTAATCATGATCCCTTTTAATTTTGAAATTTTCCTGTAAGTTTAGGACATAGTGTGTCAAATGCTCATCTGCATTCAAGAAGCTGTTTTAGGCTGGGATATAAGTTCCCAGTATAGACAAGTGTCTCCCAAAAAGAATTTCATCGAGCAATAGTCTCCAAGGCATTTTCTTGGGGCATTTCAAATGTTCCATAAGGTTAAATTTAATGTTTTGGGCCATTTAAACCCCATATATGTGTAAATTTTAGCTGTTCTCTCCTTAATAGCTAACTCATCCTTTCTACCTGTCCAGGTGCTTGAGGGTGATTAGGGTCTGCAATCTTTTTAATTCCGTACCTTTTATAAAATCAATTGATTGTTCCTGCTGTGAAACCTGACCTTCTTCTGATTCAGATTCTTGTATTCCATACCTAGGGGTAATTTCTTTAAGGAGAGCTTTTATTCCTCTTCCAGTGTCTGCTTTTTTATTGGGAAAGCCTCCACCCATACTGATAATTGGTGTCCTATAACCAGCAAATATTTATAATCACATATTGTGGACCTAACAACAGCACTTAGCCACTGCCTTCAAATGGGAAAAAATGGCTTTTTTCCATGGGCTTTATATCTGAGAATTTCTTACAGATAGGACAGACATTAATAATTATTTTAGTGGCTGCATAGACACTCAGTGCCACCCATACTTGCAGCACTTAGCCACTGCTTCCAGTCCTCTGTGAGCTTTACCATGGAACCACTCTGTTACAGTAATTATTTCAGTAAGACAGATTTTCCCTCCCATTTTCCATATTGTCTTCATCTTCTACTGCTTTCCATTTTCTCTAAAGTTCTTTGCCTGTCATATTTGATCTATATAGTTCATAATTTTCTTGGATGGTCAACATTGGACCTCAAGTTCTTGTCTAAAGCAATTGCTGTGATCTTTACCACAAGCTGGCAAGACACAGGTTTTGCTGCTATATCAGCTAAGGCATCCCTTTCCTAATTACAGCCCCCCTTGTATGGACTGGACAGTAACCCACAGCAATTTCTTTGAGGAGTTGGAAACTCTCTTATCATTCAGTAAATTGCTGGGAGCTCCTGATCTCAAAGGAGTGACTGGATTGAGTCTTTCTCCTGTGTTGAGAAATTCCTCAGTCTTTACAAGGATTTTTCAGCTCTCCCATTAATTGGTAGCAATTACAGTGCCCAGTATATCTGACCCCTTCTGTGACAGATACCTGCAGTCCCCCTGTCGAGACTTGAGTCCATTTTTTGTGGCTACAGCGCAAGACAAATGCATTTCTAATCTGTTACTTGTTTGAACCATCTAAACAGTTTACCAGCTGCAAGTGCTGACACGTCCCTAGGGGATAATTATTTAAGAACTAGTGCTTTCAGTATTCATCCAACTTTACTGTCCACCACCAGTCTGTATCTCTATTAGAGCACATTTTTATCTCTTGCCTCCTTTTAGTTTACATTTAAGTGCCTTGGCTTGTATTTCTGTTTGCTTCTTTGTTATCTTCTCAGTTGGCACTACCAGCTCTTTTCAATTTATGACAAGCTGTGACTGTCATTAACACTATATCCCCCTCCCACTTCCACAGCAATAATGATGATGATATGCAAATGACTAATTCTATCCTACTGAAGTAAATAAATCTTAACTCTCATTTACATAACTTGGAAGAAAGCCCCAAAAGAACACTTGTTAAGTTTTTCCACTTTGATACAGGTACTTGAACCCACTGTTTACCTTTTCAGACAGTCCTAATAGAGATCATCATTCTAGAATAACTTGTGTTAAAGCTTAAGAGAATGATCCCTACACTCTCCCAAATGGATTCATTAAAAAATTCAAACAAAATGGAAACACATTTCTTCTAGATATTCAAATATTGTGCTGATAGTTTTGGATGTTCAATTTAGAAATGCAAGTGTTTACTGTACATGTGCACATCAGTGGTGTTAGATGTTAAGGACACTTCAACTCCATCAACATAACTTTGAAAATATGGTTTATTATGCCTGCTGTGGAAAATTCTGCACTTTGTTCAGAAAATACTACAGTTTGGTGTGTTTGTTAAGGGATTTGTTTTGCTGTTTGAAGGGCTTTTTAAACCAAAGTCCATCTTTCATAAATCAATGACCATTACTTGACAGAAAAATAAAAGGTTTACAGTGGCACACAGAAACCACAGTTTATGCATCAAACATCATGCAAGAAGGGGAGAATTCATCCATGCTCATGGCATTGTGGGATTTATCTACCATAACTTACAGACAAGAAACCTAAGCCTAACCTAAGCAGCATCAGCAGCTCCAGTTTTGACGTGCTGCCAAATCTCAGGCAAGTCACAGTCTCTGATGCCCAGTTTGACCATGACAGGTAAGGAGTTCTCTGCCTGACAGTACCTTAACTCACACCTAGAGATCTGTGGTGCAGTCCTACAGGGTTTATAGCCAGGGAAAAGAAACAGGACTATCATGGGCACGACTCACACATTTTGAAATGAAGATACTGAAAGAGGCTAAGATGAGCCTCCCCTTGAAGGCCTGTTCACTGACCACAACAGGGACCCATCATAGCTCACACACACTGAGACATCCTTCATATTTTACAGCCGGAGAGGTCAGAACAAATTCTTCCCTCCACCTTCCCAGAAGTTAAATTGCTAGAAGGAGCTATGACTTAATCTGAGACTTGGCAGCATGGCACTGGAACTTCAGCCCCTTTTCCTAACTTCAAGTCAACTGCCTATCTCTATCTACCAGACCTCACTGTGATGCAGATGTGAATTAATTGTTTCAGTTAGCTTACCTGATCAGAAATCAAGGCAAATTGCTCAGAATTTTCTTAGCTTGCCCTGCACAATTAAAGATATAGAGCAGAATTTTTATAATTGGAACATATTGTAAGAGAGGAAAAGAAGTGTATGTAGTTTTGTATGCACCGAATATTTTAATTATCCTGATAGACAAGAAAGTGAATATTTGATGAATTCAGAGATTTAAGTAAATTTTGTAGCAATAAGTGTTTGCCATGTCTAGTTCTCCAACAGAACATTTTACCAAAATATATTTTTATTGTTTGAATTTTTATGTTCTATTTCTACTTGCGCATCATTCTATTCAGACCTTTTGTTTACATCTTACCTTCTCTTTTAGCAGAAAAACACACCTTAGGTCTCTAGAAAACAGAGAAAGCAAGGAAAAGATTGGGTTGTTTTCCTTTCTTAGCTTATTGAACCCAGACAGTCTACATCTTTTTTGGCACCCTCCCCACCTCCCATCCCGATATTCTTAAGAAGTAGATAAATATTCATTTTGGAATACAAGTCCTGCATATTATCTATTCTAAATTTCAGTATCTATTGATGAATTCCCCTCATGCAGGGTTTTTATTTTTCAGACTCTGATTAAACATAAGCTTCAGATGTTTGAATTAGTCAAAGCTTCTTGTGGTACCTTCAAGAGATCTGCAGTTCATTAGGACAAATTACACAGATCTTGTACCATAGGTTTGTGCGTGTGCCACCCCTGTCACAGAGCAGGATCCAGGATAAGCAGAAAATTGTCCAGAATGGGGAAGAAACCCAGGAGCCTACTCCTCTAAAGGCTGTGCAGTCACAACTGCTCATTTCTCTACTCTAAAGTCGCTTTGCCCATTTCAAACTTCACTCACTCCCCTTCCCTTTTTTCCCCCGTTATAGTGACACCTCCACTAACCCCTTCCTGCTTTATTTTCAATGCACAGCCTCCAGAATTCCAGCGGTCCATGTCTCACAGTTCCCTCCTAGACATCTATCTCTTCTTCCTTGTGCCCCAAAGACCCTGTCCCACCTCCTCCCTGTTCCCAGAATTTATTTTCTTGTTTTTACAAAATTGAGTTTGTTCTATCCTTGAGACATATCAGCATTGACTGTACTGCCAAGAAGTAATTAGTCAACAGCATTTCTGAGACCAAGGTTAAGATAGTGCCACCTGTCTTTAAATTAACACAGTAATTTCTTTTCAGATCAGCATCGCAGAAGAGAGTGTCAGAAGCACTGTTTTCCAAAAAATACATCCCTCTGCTACCTATTGCAAAAATACACATACCAATATTCCAAATCTAAGACAGCCCCAAACATTCCAGAATCATCCAGGTTTGCCATTGGGGGTACAGTCATCAAAGGCCTGTGACAATGAACATTAGATATCAGAGGTGGTTATGTCTTAGCTACTTCAGAATTTTATTCTCTGTGGCTATTCCCCACCCCTCAACCTACTCTGGATGCAGTCACTAGCAAGCCCAACACAGATAATAGCTTTGAATTAAGAACGGAAAGGAAGAAGGAAAATAATAAGGCAAGAAGCTGTGCTTCTGCAGCATCTGTGCTTAACATAATAGTATTGAAATATTCTGTGCATGCACCTCTGTGCAATAATCACTAGATAATCCCTGTTACCATCCACAGGAATCGTGCTTCTGCAGAGCTAAAATCACAGTAACAGGAAGATGAAAATTATTCATTCAGACAAAAAAAAACCCCCAAAACCAAAAAAAGTTTATTCTACACAGAAGGAAAGCACACCTCTTCTTCCAGTGCATTTACAAAATTATTCTCTGAGAGAAAAAAAAAAAAAAAGTTGCTTTCTTTGTCTTAAGTATATTTCTCCATCTCAGATGATAAACACAATCTACATAACAGAGATAAGTGGATAACATCCAGATTGTTACATATTGTATTATCACCTTTACTGAATATATATTGTCAATAGTAGCACTGTTAATTATTGTTTTTCCGCTGTGAAAAAAACCCCAAAAACTACAAGGACAAACTACTTCTGCCAAGAGTAAATGTTTAGCTCCACTGACTCCAGGCAAGCTGAACCTGCTGATGCCAGCAAGGACTGTGACCCCAAGTCACACTTCCCACAGAAGAGTGAGGGTGCAGGATACAGGACACGCTGCAGATTTCTATTTCTGTAAAGGGTTTAGCACAATCTGCATGCAGGGTGTGAAATACGGCAAAATCGTAGCATACTGAAAGGTTGACAATGTCCTTTTGCTAACCTACATCTTCAAAGCAATATTCTCTCATCAGCTTATCCTTCTTCTGGCCCTCTGCTTGAGGTCTTTGTCCTCTTCCCCTCCACTCTACTGTGCATTAGAATTGAGCTCTGTAGCTAAGCAGTCTTCTCCAGAAGCCAACTGTACAGGCTAATTTTATATTCTTCTAAAAATCCACTCTCCAGTGAAGTGTGCTTTGAGGTAAATTTGAGGTCCTTTTATGTAGTTTTGCTCCCACAGGTCTTTCACTGTTTCCGCCACTTCCTTCTCTACTCAATATTTTATTAGGTTGCTGGCAAGTGTGGAGGTTGTTCCTGTTCCTTTAACTCTTTATTCTGGAAATTAAAAAATCCTACCTTAGAACTGACAGTGGAAAGAGGCAATGATATGTAGGCCTTGGAGCAGGCAACAAGAGAATGTCACCAATCTAAATCCCAAACTATCAAAATTACGGTAATAAAGAAATCCCCCATGCAAGTACTGCTGCTAAGGCTGTTGCACTGTGCCTTCAAACATTTAAATTTCCCCCAAGTTAGATACTTGTATTTAAGGCCTCATTCTAGAACCCTTGCTGATGTTATGCTGATGACCATAGATTTCATTCATGCATGTAAAGTGTTTTACAAATATTGGATTACCCTTATCACAGATCATAAGGTTGTAGTTAAATTCTCTTTGAGGAGAATATTTCTTCACTGCTGGACCTCTCTTTGACCTTTATTCTATGTGTGGCTCAAGGGGACAATTTCTCACTTCCCCTTCCTTTGTTTTTTTTTTTTTTTCAGTGACTACATTTTCCATTTTCTTCACTTCTTTTGAAGAGGCACAGCTCTTATTCATTTTTCTGCAGACCTCCATACTCCCCTCTACCAACTCTCAGATTCCCTATCCAACAGGAAGCTGCACTCTGGTGAAAAGCATCTGTTGATGACAGCTGAGTGCTGTGGGAATGCAGAGCTGAGGGTAAAGCATTGCAGGTGCCTACCTTAGACGGCACATCTATCCTTGTTAGCTACTGCTTTCTTACCTCCACTACATAAAAAACCAGACCAGCCACAGAACACAGAAAGATGTTGCTTTCAAGGGATCACCTGCTGCCTCACCTGCAGATTTTCAGCAGACACAGCGACTCTGCAGCTTTCTTCACCTCTGTCTTTGCCTTTGCCTCTATGAAAAAGCAATGAGCCACACTATAATGACAAAGTACATAGATGTACTTCCCATCCCCCCTTAAGAAGCCTTACAAACAGATGCCAGGAACAGTTCAGATCCACACTGAATCCTCATGTGGTACCAAGGACAGAACACTTCAAGGCAGAAAACCCTCAGAAGCACGATGTTTCTCTATAACCCTAATGACTTGCCTGAAAAGTCCCTGGAGTCAGAAATGTTCTTTGGCTTCTACTGTTTCCAGCTTTAGATCCCATGAGCAGAATAAGAAGCAAGTTGCTTCTGAGGAGAGCAGAAATCATGATGCTCACTCAGTGAGTAATGAGGTATCCTCACTTCTATTAACCCTGCTAGACATCCTGGTGTTTCCATCCAGAGACTGGAAAAGATGCAGTAGACTTCAAACCTATTTTAAGTTTTACATGCAATTTTTCATGGAAAAATTAATTTAGGAAGGATTAGAATTTAAGGATTTATACCACAATGTGGCCTTTCCTCCCCTTGTCAACTCCAGCCACTACACAGTCACCAGTACAAACATGCACTGCAGCAGCTTGTGCTGAAACACAAAAGCTGGGCAGCAAGCACTACTTTCCTCAATAGGACAGTCACTGAAAATGAACTCTGAAAAGAGCTGACACAGGTACACAAAGAAGCTGGAGACTGATAATGAGCAGAGCAGCGGAGTGAGAGAACAAAGAGCCAGCTTCTCACCTCATCACCTTTTGGAGCACCACTCCAGCCACACAGCTTAAAGACAATCCAGCACTGAACTATGATTATGCCTGCACAACACAGAAACAGCCTTCAAGCCCTACATGTTTCAGATATACTTTTTCAGAGCAGTGCCCTTGAAAGGCTTGCACAGACTGTTGGAGGTTTTTTTCCAACTAGATTTTTCAGAGGTTTATAAAACACCTGCTAAACCTTCAGTAAAATTGTCAGACAGGCAGAAAGAGACTTAAATCTCCTAGAATTAGCTGTCAAAGTTAATTGGGTAGTTAGAAAAAATTATTTACTTGAAGCAGGTTACTTAGGTTCCTCCTTGTCTTGAGCTGATTATCTTCCTTTTCTGTAGGGAGATCTAAGGGAAGCTCGAAGCAGCTTGGAGCAAGCATCTATATTTCAGATATCTGGGCTATTTGCCTCAAAAAAGCAAATTGTATTATCACATAACTATCAATATTTCAGGCATATTTCAATTCCACTTGCATTACAAGAGAGCAATGAAAGCCTGGCTGCCCTTCCAAACCAAACATGCAATACTAGATCTGGGAGTTCACCTTTCCTAATGTGAGTTGATTTTCTTTAAAGAAAGCTGGAGCTCTGCTGTATACTGCAACTGAATCCAGAGGTGAGGCAACTGAAAGAGCAGGATTGCAAAAAACACCATTCATCACATCTGACACTGAGCATGACTCCCCATCTTATTTTACACAGTTTACCAGAGCAAAACAACATGGGAAAACCTGTCCACCACTTCTCCTCCAGAATGTGGCAGGTCTGCTGCTGTGCAGAAAATGCAATCATACTTTCACAGTTATGTAGCATCTGACAAAGACAATTTACAAGTGCTTCAAAGAAAAAGAAAAAAAACCCACCAAAAAATCCAACGAGCTGACCAACAAAACCCACCCACCCACATATATACACAAAACCCAAAGGAAAAAAAAAATAATCTTTGTTTCATGATTTCTAGTTAGTGGTGAAACTAGAAAACAGTCAGAAAGCTGATCATCACTTTGTATTCCACAATATTTAGTAAAGCATAAACCTCAGGTTGTAATTGTTTCCTCCTTGACAGCGCTAAACAGGTACTCTTTCTACCATCTGTTCACCTCTTGTCAGAAAACTTAGAGAAAAGTACTTGATGCTTCCACCCTCCTGTCAAATTTGTTTGGAATTTGCTAGCTCAGTCAAAAGTATCTCAAGACTGATTCACAGCCAGAAGGACAGACCGTTTGATTAGAGACTTCTCTTCACAAGAAAACCAGGCTAAAAATTAAAGCTGTTTGGGATGAGAGGGGCACGGTTGATTCTCGAAGCTTTAAGGCTGATGATGTTCAAAAGCTTGAGAGGCTCTCGTCCATCTGACAAGACTTTACACCCTGTTAATTCTTTTCACAGAAGAGCTACTGCTCAAAATTTCCCTTGTTAGTACAAGTTCAATGCTTCAGATCACTACATATAAAAGAAAAGAGACACAATACAGACAAGAGAGGAGATTCTAGAAAGTAACAAAACTCAGTTTATACAAACCAACTGTGGGCTTTGAAATTGAAATTAAAACTTTTCCTATTTTATTCTGTGCTAAATCTCTAGTATTTACACAATCTGTAATAGAATTATTGCTCCTCTGATATTTCTTATAGCAAAAGTTTCTGCTATCACACAAGTAACCCAGAAAACCCCTTTACAAAAGGGGAAATTTCAGACATAGCCAGTGTGTAAACAAGGTTAAAAAGATGAAGTGTAAAAGTTCAAGGCTTTAAAGTTGTAATTTTGAGTATTGTCAATAATCCCATTCCAGTCAAGAATTCTTTTGATGCTCAAAGGTCTAAGAGCAGTCCCGATAAGTAAAGGCTGAAGGAGTTAAGTCTTCCCTCCCTGGAGAAGAAAAAGCTAAGGTAGAAGAAAAACCTCATGACAGTATTTCAGTACTTAAAAGGCAGCTACAAAAAGGACAGAGGCTTTCTCCTCACAGAGACCTACATGGAAAACAAAGGACAACAAATTCAAGAGGAGGTTTCATCTCAGAATAGGAGAGAAATTTCTTTTTACAGAAAGAACACACAGCCACTGGACTAACCTCCCCTGGGATACAGTAGAGTCTCATCACTGTATGTTTTTCAAGATATGACTGGACGAGGTGCTGGATAACCTAATATAGGCTCCCTTTCCCACAGAAGTTTGGTCCAGAGGATCTTTTGAAGTCTCTTCTATTCTGAGATAATCTGGGACTCCAGTTAGTGAATGAAATTATTCCAGCTGTTTCTGTGAAGGTCAAGGCCCCTTAATAAGAGAGTCTTTGTTCTCCATCCACTAAAAACAGAGTTTAGTTTAGTTTAACATGCTGTTTTTAATGGGTATTTTTATAACACACCCACACCTGGGTTTATGTACACATACCCACGTGTGTGTTGCATAGCTACAGTTAGTACCCGTTTTCCTTCCCAACACATATAACAAAAGGTTCCTAATATTTAGCTTCATTCACTGCTTTGCCTTGACTAAGCAGGCATAATACCCTTAAAACATGTAAAATTTCAAAAGTTGTTGCACAGAGTCTGCAGAGTGCAGTTTCTTTGATTAGAGCACAAAAGAGGATGGTTTGCAATTCCTATACAGAAACATTTTGCTTGTTGTCAGAAACTCACAGCCTTTCCCCAGCTGTGATCTTTATTTCAGCTAAGTTACAGATATACAATGCCTGCGCTTTTTCCAGTATTTAATTTGTCTTTTGTGGTCACATCTACACGATAATTGCAGAAATTTCTAGCAAGGATGTTTACAGGGGCAGACAGCAGAACTGCAGAAGAAAGGCACCACAGATAGAACCACTAAAAATGGAAGCCAAAGGGAACAGCAGTGAACAAGGTGCTGCCAGGCAGGGTTCCACTATTAGAAAATATCAGCTTTCTTTTAAAAATAGCTTTCTTGCTGCCTTATCCACCCACCCCTCCCCGCTACCCCGCTACTTCCAACAGCTCTAGTTATGCAATTTCCTCTTCTTCTGCATATAAGTAGCCCAAAGCAAACTAATTGTTGCAGTTCATACACATAAAGAGAGAAAGCAGAATATTTTTGGATTATCCAGGTTTTCATTGCAGACATTTTCCTCCTTAAGCACTTTTCAAAAATCTCCTTAGCATGTTGGACTTTTTAATGGTATCACCTCAAGCACACCATTCAATTCTGCAGAATGAAGCATACTGAAGAATGCTTTTATTGCATTTTTTTTTAATCCAAAAATCTACTTCTGTAGAAGCCATTCCCACAAACAGTGTTCTGCAACAAATTCTGGAGAAAACTCAACTCTCTAAGACACTTATAGAAGGACTGCAAGGTCTGTGTTCTCAAGGAGGGCAAAGAAAAAAACCCCAAACCAGGTTACCTTGACTTTAAATTTATGCATGAATACAAGATATTAGATCAAAAAGACACCTGTGTATTGGACCAGGATCCAGACATACAGAGTTTCAAACAAAACCAGCTTAGAGGGGATTTTCTGACTTTTCTATGACATAAATATTTCTGTACAGATCCACTGTCTAGATGATTAATTTATTACAACTCAAAATGAAGAACTGAGTTTCATGCTGGTTGTGGCTGGGATGGCTTTAATTTTCATCATAGGATCTAGTAGGGGGCTGTGTTTTGGCTTTGTGCTTAGAAGTATTCCTTATTATTGCTGAACAGTACTTACTTACAAAGGCCTTTTCTGCTTCTCAGACTTTTCTGCCACTGAGGCAGCTGGGAGTGCACAAGGAACTGGGAGGAGACACAGATGAGACAGGCGACCCCAAGTGATCAAAGGGAAATTCCATAATATATGGTGTCACGCTCCGCGCATATACAGCTGTGGAAAGAAGAACAATAAATGTGGAACACTCAGAGTGATGACATTTGTCTCCTCAAGTCACCACTACATGTGATGGAGCCCTGCTCTCCTGGGGATGGTTGAACATCTGCCTGCCCATGGGAAGTAGTGAATGAATTCCTTGTTTTGGTTTGCTTTCATGTGCACTTTTTGCTTTTCCCATTAAACTGTTTGATTTCAAAATTTTCCCACTTTTACCTTCCCAATTCAGGGGAGTGAGAAAGTGTCTTGGGTGGGGTTTGGTTGTCAGCTGGGGATAAATTAAAAGAGGTAGAAAGGAAAAATAAACAAGATTGAACAGAACACTGTTGAAACATTCCTTTGTCAAAATAGTTGATATTTTGCTATAAATGTTATGAAGTATGATGACAATTTAACCAATAAACACACCAAACAACAAGAGCTGAGCTCTTGCAGAGTTGGTAAAGGTAGTTTGCAAATGGTTCCAATTGTGCAGTGAAGTGTCCCTTGACCATACCTTACATGGCTAAGGTGGGAGCAAAACTGCTCATACCAGGGATAGCTATTGGATGACTATGGTGGGAAACAAGAGATAATCAGTCAACCCTGACAGCCTTGGAACATTAACCATGTTAACCACATTAACCACAGCCTGAGTGGAACGGTGCCATTGCTACCAGACATCTGAAAAAACTGCAGTGGTTACCAACTCACATTATGGCCTGGATGAAAATTGACCAATGACTAAAGACAATCACCTTGAACTCTCTTAACTGCAGTCTTAGGTGACTGAAGCCCTTCAAACTCTCCTGGATAGCAGAAGGCTGGGCCAGCACTGCCCTTGGAGTGTGACACTTCTCAGAAGTCAGTAGATCTCAAGTCTGCAATTCTTGGAGGAAAATCACCAAAAGCTGACAATAAGATCTGGGCCAGTACCCTCCACTCCTCTAGGCTCAACCCTTTGTCCACTGAGAAATGCAAAGACATGCAATGTGAGTATTTCACTGAAGTCAAGGAGAATTTTTGACAGATACCTTCATACATTTATATTATATATGTATGTGTATGTGTGCATATGTGTGTGAATTGATCCCTGTACTCTCTTGGAAGAATAGTATGAATATTGCTGTTTCAAATCTACAGTGACTTAACTATAATACATCCTATTGAGTCATTTTCTAAACATTCAAGTCGTCAATGATTAGGTGCTGGTTAAGTCCTTTAGACAACAGTGGATCAAGTCAGGGACTAAAGCTGGATCCAGCAACATCCAGATTCTGCCAAGAGTTCAGAAATCGAGGAGTGGTGGGTGTGTCGATTCTGAACCTCAGGACTCAGTGGCAAGGTTTCCCTTATCCTTTGCATCCCCATTCTCTATGCAAATCATTCTAAAGTGAATTTGAGCCAATTTTCCTGTGCATGTTTCCTCTATGCAGTAGGTAAAACAGTGAGCCTTGCTATAAAGCCTTATCATGCTTTCACAAATTTAATCAAAACTTGCCTTTGACAATACCGTTGATGGTGATTCTTTAAGTGATTCAAACTAGTCATTTGTAACACCCCCATCAGAAGAAAGAGCTTGCCTAGCAAGTATTCACCATGTACTGTTAATGCTCAGAAATTTGATTTTTTACCTAAACAGGAAACTGTTACACAGATAAAGCATTCATCTACATCTCAAGCCCACCAACAAACCCCTCCACCCTACTGCTGCTCATGGAAAGCCTTTTAAACTACTAAAGACAAATTGGTTGTCTCACAATGTAAGTCTTGGACTTAAAGGTACAGAGCACTTAGAAAACCCTCTAAACTTGCCTTCCACTTTTAATCCACGTTTATTCCATCTGTCACTGCTAATCCTGGAGATCATATCACTTTATCCTCTTTTGAATCCTTCTTTAAAACCTACCTCTCCTGCAATACCTACAAATCTCTGTCAGATGGGAACTGTTTAGACTAATAACCACTTGTGCCTAGCTTCAGCAAATGCATCTTTCTAAACATTCTCTCATTACCTGCTTTTTCCACTATCAATCTGCTTATCTAATTACTTATTGTCCCTGAAATATAAAATTAAGCTATTTCAATAATTTCTTCTATAAATAGAGCTGCTCTAATAATTTAATATCTTACAATAAGTAGCATTCGGAGGCTTGAAAGGGTGCCTTGGAAAATGGAGGAAAATAAGAAGGTAAAATTACTGTTTTAGAGCATTATAGAAGAAAAAAAAGAAGTGTAATTTCACAATTTTAATGGAATTTACACTTATAGTTAATCAACAACTCAAAAAAAAAAAAAAAGAACACAGAACAGCATTATTGTTTTAAAGATTTTGGATGGTAGTTTTTCATTTTTATACTCTCTTTCTTTTTCCTGAAGGGTAGGCAGATAAAACAATGTGAGAGGAACAGTACTTAATATGAAAAACTAAAACTGACAAGGGCTTCTCTCATAACTTTAAATAAGTCATGCAGAATAGCTTCTGCATCATAAAACATTGACACTCACAAGTGTAAAAGCAAATAAAAAAACCCCACAATTTTTTCCTCCCTTATCCAGAGTTCAACAAAAGGCATGAGAAACTATTCACAGCAGCTTCATGCTATCACTTAAATCTTTCTCAAAACTAAAAAAAAACCTTCAAGACATTCATAAGTCTTAAAGCATTTTTGTAACAATATTTTATTAAAAAAAAAACCTTCACAAAAACCCAAAATCAACACAACTTTTTAAAAATATTATTTTCCTCAGATATGCTCATTCTAGCATAAACAACCCTTATCTATGCTGTTCCTCAGGATGATATTCACTGCCATCTTTCTCTTCACCTCCCTCCCCACGCCTCAGACACTCAGACTTCTTTCCTTTGAAAGTACTACTCTCCTTCAGTCACACATCAGGAATCCAGTACACACTAGTGCATTAAAACCTTTCTTATGTCCTGCTGGGAGAGGAACAGGTGCTAGGGCTGAACTTTCAGGTGGATCCAGTTGAGCTCATTTGAAAACTGTGCCTGTGCTGCAGGTGCTTTTCCCATTGAAGGCCTCAAATTCTGGCCTCCAAGAATTATTACTTTATTACCAGTATCACTGGAGGACATTGAAAGAAGGAAGATTTGTGTGTGGAAGAGCAAGAGACAGATTTACTATGTGTTAAGAAGCAGATGTGGAAATATTGGGCTCTATGGTTATGTGTGGTGAACCTGCCCTTCCCTGGGCACGTGCAGGCCACTCATTACAGATTAGTGGGTAGATGTACCTGATGTTGGATTTCCAGTGCCAGGAAAAGGCACAGGGTTGGAGACATACCCACGAGGAGGACACAGCACACATCTCCAGCCAGCACACTGGGGCTGAGTAGGCAATAGGGAATTTCTCTTCTAGTTTCACCTGCACTGCTGGTCCCAGCTGCCGCCCTCATAAAGGGTTAGCTCTTAGAATTGTAGAATCAGAAAAGCACTTAGGTTGGAAAAGACCTTTATGGTTGCTGAGTGCAATGATTAATGCAGTACTGCTGAGGCCACCACTAAACCATATCCCTCAGTGCAACATCTGCATGTCTTTGAAACACACCCGGGAATGGTGACTCCAGCATTTCCCTGGACATCCTGTCCCAGTGTTTGACAACCTCTTCAGTTTCCTAATATACAACAATCTAAATCTCCTGTGGCACAACTTGAGGCCATTTCCTCTTGTGCTGTCCTTTGTTAAGTGGGAGAAGAGACCAACCCCCACCTGGCTACAACCTCCTTTCAGGTGGTTGTACAGAGTGTTCAGGTTTTCCCTGTGCCACATTTCCTCCAGGCTGAGCCCCCCGAGCTGTCCCTCAGCTGCTCCTCATCAGCCTTGTGCTCCAGACCCTTCCCCAGCTCTGTTCCCTTCTCTGGACATGTTCCAGGCTCGCAATGTCGTTCTTGCAGTGAGGAGCCCCAAACTGAACACAGGATAGAGGCGTGACCTCACCAGTGCCCAGCACAGCGGGGTGATCACATCCATGGTCTTACTGGCCACACCATTGCTAAAAAACAGGCCAAGTCCCATTGGCCTTCTTGGCCACCTGGGCACAATCCTAGCTCATGTTCAGCCAATTTTCTTCTTCTGAACCATTCCTAATAGGTAAAATATATTAATATTACTTATTTTCCTACTGCTTGCAAGATGCTACCTAAGTGTTAAATATTTGGTAGTGACAACAGCAACAGAAATAGATGTTTTCAAAAAATGAAATACGGTTAATGGATCAATCTTGTGAGCTTTCATACATTTTCATGATCTAAAGTGTTCAGTGCTGTTGTTTTTCTCCCTAAGCTAGTTCTTTAAAAGTTGAGTCATGAAGTTAGAATAAAAAGAGAGGAAGTAATTTCTGAACTCTCTAGGTAGTATTAAAATTTTTAAACTGAATTAAAAGCTAAAAAAAAAA